>SRMA01027123.1:0-80810 GCA_007224835.1 Danionella cerebrum | reverse complement strand
ACAATATAATATAATATAATATAATATAATATAATATAATATAATATAATATAATATAATATAATATAATATAATATAATATAATATAATATAATATAATATAATATAATATAATATAATATAATATAATATAATATAATATAATAGTTACATAACATTACAATAATGCTATATGTACAATAAAAACAGTCATCCTCTTTGGTTTTATAAATATTTTTTACAACCTACTGTATTATACTGTTTAAGTAAACAAATAATGTTTACGTTTAATGAGAATTTTTGCAATACTTATCAGGAATACTGCTGTACATAGCAGTTCATAATGGGTGGAAAAAATGTGTTTTCTACTATTGAAGAAATAACAATACATAATGTATACAGGGCACTATAAAACACCTAACATGCAATTGAGTAGGATATAGGAAATGAAAGAGTCGAAAAGAGAGGAAGAAAGAGGAGAGAATGGTAGAGGGGCAGTCAAAACTTAATTAATGTAATTTTAACATATTTATGGCTCTTGAGGTTTTCCTGTGCTTCATATTATAAGAAGTTGCAAATATCCTTTTAGTAAAGTTTTATATCATACTTAAAATATAAAAGAGGGGGTTGCTTTAAGTATATTTGGTTTCTGGATATAACAATGACCAAAAACAGTAAAAGGTTGATACAAAAAGAAGGGTTAGGGTTAGAGTTAGGGTTAGGGTTAAAACATCAGAAAATGTTTTATCATTTTGTCACAAAATAATATAAAAAAAATTGAGGGAAAATCAACTAATATTTTCTGATAAATAAAGGCCTTTTGGTTCCCAAAAGGACCATCCCAAAAGAAGTGGAAGAGATTTTTCTTTCCTGTTAGTCATTCTTGGATCTGCTACCCCAAAGATTGTTGTTTTGGAAGAAACCTTTGAAAGCCCAATGTCGACACCAAGTGGTCACGTGTAGAAGTACATGCATGTGCTTTTGGAACATGGATATATTGATCTATAGGTTCTCTCACAATCAAATAAGTCTAATCTGTCTTTCAGCCTAAATAATCTAAAATGTTCATATTGTCTAAATAAATTAGCTACCATTCTAACGTTATGAAACTAAAAAGATATAATCATAGAAAAAAGTTAATGTAGGCTTAGAATTTAAAGTAATGCAGTCTTGAATTGTGTATTATTTATATGATCCACCAATTAAACCAAACTAATGATCATTAATGGCACACTAAGGTTAAAACCCAGTCATAAACTGAAATAGAAACTACTGTGTAGGAGGCTTAGACTGGTCAAAGATCAACCAAACTCATCTACTAAAGTGAGATTTACAGACAGTTTCTTGACATGGAAAAACTGAGCAGAGCATCAAGATACAAGGTGGTTATAATGCATCAACAAGAAAGATTCCAAAGAAATGTGATGTTCAAGCAGTTTTGAAGAAGCAGAAAAAACAGGCAACATTGAAGATCGTAGAGTGAGTGGTCATGGTGCAGCAGATGATATACAGCAGTGCCATCAGCTAATTGTAAATATCTGGCTTTAGCAGAAGGCAGTTTGTTGAAGGGCTGGAGAGTGCTACTATGAGTGTATACATGGTGGATGTTCCTTGAGCATTTGGGGCTGTATTATTGCAAATAGAGTTGGATATTTTGTGATGTTGGTGCTGTACAAATAGAAGACAGTTAATAACCATTATGTAATACCATCTGGGAGGTCTATGGTTTATTCTGCCAAACTTATCAAGAATTGTCTCTAGCGTAAAGAAAGTGGAAGAATTTTGCAGAAAAGTTGTGGTATTTGAACTTTTCCAGAGGAACCAGGGCTTGTGGAGGGTATAGAGTGACATGGAGAAAGCCCAGACCAATGCTGCATGTGCTGTGAGTCCGGATGCAGAGGGTACATGTCAAGGGACGAGGGGCCCTGGAGCATGCCATTCAAAATAAAGTGTGGATATGCTCTTCTCTGTGAGTTTGAATCAGTGACGTCCGATAAAAAATAAAGCATATAAGAAACCTCTGCTTTTCAGACACCTTATAAGGTTTAAATAAACACACATCAGCCCTCTTATCCGCATGGTAAAAGAAAAAGATGCATTTGATATTTACCAGCTAAAAATAGAGTCTGTCTTTAGTGTTTCCTGTGAGTATTGCATCTGTTTTATATCTCTGCATGTTTTCTTCCTGAACGATGGGAATTGAAAGAACTCCCGTAACACGACGTGCCTTTTTGGAATGAAGAAACTCAGAACACATGTTCGTTAAATGCACATGCATTGCATATATGTTATACATTCGTTGTAATATCAATGGGAGAATAAATTAAATGATGGGAAATAAAACGATGCTGTTAACCAACTTGTGTTAAAAAGTTCAGTTATACAATAGTTATATTATAAAAAATAATTAAGTCTAATCAATTCAACCCTTTCAATGTAAGTCGCTCTGATTTAAATCATATATATGTAAATAAGGTAATGGTGTATTGTTGCCTTTAAAAGTAATGTTGCTATATGGGATGAAATAAAAAAAAAAATGAAATCCGAAATGTAAAAAAATAATAATTTAGTAAATGTATTTTATTGTATGTTTTTTATGTATTTTTATGAATAAATGATTTAAAAACGTAATTCTATATGTTCCCCTATATGTTGTTACAAAATAAAATCAGAAATGTTTCAGAAAAAAAAATGTATCTCTTTAAAAAAAATAATCATTTAGCTAATGGATTATATTTTATGTATATATTTTTTATATAGGTGTTTTATGCATTTTTATGTAAAAACATATTAAACATATAAAATATTTTTTTAAACGGTAATGTTATGTGCTCCCTTTTTATTGGCTTTCTGTTAAATTAGATGACAAATTAAACAGTAAATAAAAAAAAAAATTCAGAAATTGGTCTCTTTAACAAAATAATGGTTAAGCAAAATAAACAAACTTCGAGATCAATATAGTTTTACATTTTATCTATTGCTATTAATATAATTGGTATAATTTCGTTTTTTTTATAGAGCTCCAGGACAACAGCTTCTGTGGAACTCAGGAGCTATGGAATCACATCGCTGAAAATACTCAAAATAACAACACAGGAAGTTCCGGATGTTTCCAAACATTTAGAAAAGGAATGCAGCAACCACAAATTTGTCATTGTGTGACGTGATGTTGACCAGTTATGGGTGGAATGTTTGAGGGAGAACACAACCATTATTTAAAAAACAGGGGGAAGGGTTGGGAGAGAGAGAAAGAGAGAACATGCAGAAAGAGGAAATGGAGGGAGGGCTGAACGCAGGAATGATTGTGGACGACAGAACCAAGAGCTGATTGAATTCAGCTGTGGAGGGAGAGAGAGGATCAGATATTGAAGGAGAGAGAGAGAGAGAGAGAAGGGGAAAGAGAGAGATACATTAAGAGAGGGAGGAGAAGAGAGAGAGGTGATTTGACTTTGAAGTTGTGGTAATATCCCCAAAAGGAAGATTGTGAGGCAGACGGAGTAAAAAACACACAATATAAGTTAAAGAACATTACTGATTTTTGTTTTCACAGATGCTACCACCAAACTCTTTTACAAAACCGATCCTTGTTTAAAACTGAATAGACCCCAGAACTATTCAACTATCATAAAAAAAACCCTTTTCAATTTTCAGATAATCCCCCAACAAACTATCTTCATTTGAAGTCATATCCAACAGTAGTATTTGTTTATGAAACACTCGGTTCAATTCCAATCCCAGATCGCTCCTAAAACAATTACAGCGAGTGTTCAAGAATCTCAGCAGCGGGCAAACGTCAGGGCTCTGTTCCCGAATGCTGAAGGAAAAGCAAACCAAGATTTCAGAGCTTTGTTTTCATGACCTCAGTACACCCATGCTTTGATGAAGTGCCACTAAGAGGTCAGCGATGGCTTTCCTTTCCCCTTCAAGTGCTTCCAGTCGACATTCTTCACTGTAAACATCATTTTTCTCATGTTCTCTCACTACAAACTGATGTGACTCTATGCAGACTGAGACAAAGCATTCATTGGTACGGTGAATAAAATAGAGGCTGTGCAACTGCCTCACTCAGACTGAGTGGCGAAACAAGCAGTAACATGGCTGTATAAAAAAGTAATTCTCATGAATAAATGCTTAAGCTAAAAAGAATTGGGCTTATCTGCGAACCCCAAATGACCAGCTTTCACTGCGAATAGAGATTTGGACTGAAATTAGATTTCCTTGACATTTCTACGTTCAAGATCTCAATTCTGAGAAAGTACACAAACAACGTTTAAAGACGCACAAAAGCCTTAGCCATACATTTGACGTTCTGGTTGTACATGGTCAGGAATGTACATGACTTTTATTAGAATTTGTATTAGAGAAGCTGCTAGGCTTTCTGTAGTTAAAGCTAAGTCTGGGTCACATGTTTGTGAAGGTTACTATCTTTTTATTATGTATTATTATTAGTGCTACCAGCAGCTAGTTCTCATACGATTTAACCCATAAAGTTCTACAATCTTTACATTAAATGGTGACCTGGATTCCAGTTATTTTCTTGACTTTGCAGCAATCCACTTGCTTCTCCTTTCTTTGGATTTCGACAATTTGTAGAACGTTGTCCCTGAACTCTTTGATCATTGGTTTGAGCAGTCAATCGCACAACAGCTTTCCTCTGTTATTAGCATTTATGCATATTAATTGCTAGCGCATGAATGGGTTTTTGCAACTCCCTCCAGCGATTCTGGGTACCTCAGATTGGTAGAATTTGCCAATATGTTGATGAATTAAACATAAATGTACATATGCTATACTTAAATGCTACTAAAATCAAAACTGTGCAATTCTGGTTATAAAGTTGACAATCAATGTGACATAGCTCAATTTGTCAAGTTTGTGTTGAAAGGTAATATTCATAAGCATTTCATCCATTTGTTTGTGAAACTTTTTGCAGTAGGCATATGTGTTCCTGTGCTGAGGGAAAAACTCAGGCTATTTCCACCCTGGCCAGGCGTTTTCCTCTGTGGCGTTTATAGTAGATGCCTGTGGGTTATAGCTGCTAGTAAACCAGCACTCGCTAAAGTTTCTGTCATTCCATGGATACTCCAGGGATAAACTGTAAGTCTTAAAGAGCAAAGACAAACAGAGCAATAGTTTGAGAACAGCTGCTTTTAGAGGCAAGTTTGCCATTCTCTAGACGTTAATCAAAAAAGTTGTCCCAAGATTAATAGTTTGCATCTTTCTTGTCACAAGAACTAAATGAAGGGAGCTTTTGCACATTTTTAGGAGAAACAGTAAATAGTAAAAGGAAACAAACAAAAAGTAATTCAAAAACAATGTTTACGAAGCATACACTTCATTTAAAACTTAACGAATAAGATAAAATAATTTGAGAGGAGATGAAATAAGACAATATGAGATGATAAGAGGGGAGAGTTGAGAAGAGGGGATGAGATGAGAGAATATGAGAGGAGAGAAGATGAGATGAGACCATATGAGATGATAAGAGTTGAGAGGAGAGGTGATAAGAGGAGATGAGAACAGAAGAGAGGAAATGAGGTTAGATGAGATGAGACAATATGAGATAATAAAAGATGAGAGGAGAGAAGATGAGATGAGACAATTTGAGACGATAAGAGTTGAGAGGAGAGGTGATAAGAGGAGATGAGAGCAGAGGAGAGGAAATGAGATTAGATGAGATGAGACAATATGAGATAATAGAAGATGAGAGGAGAGAAGATGAGATGAGACCATATGAGATGATAAGAGTTGAGAGGAGAGGTGATAAGATAAGATGAGAGCAGAGGAGTGGAAATCAGATTAGATAAGATGAGACAATATGAGATAATAGAAGATGAGAGGAGAAAAGATAAGATGAGACAATATGAGGTAATAGAAGATGAGAGAAGAGAAGATGAGATGAGACAATATGAGAGGATAAGAGTTGAGAGGAGAGGTGATAAGAGGAGATGAGAGCAGAGGAGAGGAAATGAGATTAGATGAGATGAGACAAGATGAGATGAGAGAATATGATAGGAGAGAAGAAGAAATGAGACAATATGAGATGATAAGAGGAGAGAGAATGAGATAAGATGAGATGAAATGAAAGGAGAGGAGATGAAAAGAGAAGAGATAAATCATTATTATTGTATTTTTAGTGGCTACATATTAAATGATACAAGCACAATAAGATAAGAAGAAAACGTAATTACACAAATATAGGTAAAGAAAAAATAAAATACTGTACAGAAAGTGATAATTTTGATGACGTTTTACTAGTGGTTTTACAGAATAATGTCCTAGTTAAAGATTCAGGTTGATTTGTTTACATATTGCATTGCATTTCTTGAACCAAGCTGAAGTGTCTACTTGCACGGTTCCTTGTGGAGCAAACCATGAGACTGGGTTGCAAATGTTTTCAGATGTTTTTGTTGTGGACTGTTTCTATCGAGTGATTTTAAACAGAAAACGCCTCCTGGTTGGAGACGGCCTACTCTGAGTGCAGGTAAAACAGTTTAAGCAAGAGCAGAAGAAAATAGTAGCTCAAAGAGTCAAGATTCTGACAGGCAGAGGCACATCCTTCCTTTTTGTTCAGCAGGAAATAGAAGACAGTTAAGGGCTATGGATAATTTAATCTCTAATGACTGATATATGGTGACATATATGCAATAGATGGGGCTGGGTGGGTGTGGTTGTAAAGAGGTCGGAAGTTCAAATTACACACAGCTTACTTCATTAGCATTATTCTTATGATGTTACCCATCATCACCATTAAAAGTGCAGCTTTAAAACCAAAACAAGCTTATTTTACGATAGAAAGAGAATAGAAAGAGGAAACCAATACCTTATGCAAGTTCACCATTACCACATTATAACGTTAATGGACTGTTTGCAATCCCATTGTGATAAAGTGTCTGTTTGGGCATAGTTTATGAACCCATGATGAAATATAAAAAAGCCACAGTTCAATAAATGCGGAGAGAAACATTTAATGATTCCCAGGCCTGCAGCCACAGTTCTGTGACATCATACAGAGGCCTCAATGTTCCCACGCTGCACTGCACGTGAACCAGCCACAGGGACCAGTCTATTATATATAGACTTTCACTCTCAGGCATGTAAACACACAATCAAGCACTCCTCAAGTTTTCCAGTCCTTCTATGTCGGGGTAAACAATAAGTGAAACGGTGTTGTATCAGAAACCTCATGCTCATCATTAACTTTTAGAAACTGGCCCGTCACAGTAAAAGTACTTGTTCACAGACCCATTTATTTTTAGTCTTTTAAATGGACTCTAATGATTTTCACATTGTGCCCAATAAAATTTAGAGGAAACATTCCAAATGGCTTAAAAAGAGAGAAGCATCCAAGACACAGTATATTATCAAAAGAATTAATTCCTCCATTGAATCTTTTACTTTATTTAGATGTTCCAATCACTTCCATTGAAACAGTTACACTGTAAAAATGCCAGAAATTTACCATCAACTCTACAGTACCACCAATACATGTTTTACAGGATTGCACTGTAAGTTTTCCAGATTGTAATCGTGTTTTTATGGTTTAGAATTGTTTAATGCATGTGATCCCATGGGCTTCTAATAAAAACATTGTAAAAACATACAATCATATGATAAATTCATGGCAATAAACAAGATCTGTTAAATCTTACTTGAGAATATAGCCTTTTCGATAGAATATATACATATTTTCCATTTTAAATGTAAAGTTAACCACCAAGGCATGTATTTTTAAAGGAGTGGGGCTCTCTCAGGAACCCAGTGAATTCCAAAACGGTACTCTGATACAATTAGACTGTTAAATTGTGAAATTAATTCTTTATTCTCTATTAAATATTGGCACAGATAGCATCTTAGTATTGGGCCACTTGATATCACAAAAGGTACAGCAGATAGCTTCAGAGCTTCAAACTTCATGTGGTGATTAACTCGAAAAGAGTGCATAGTTTAATGGCAGGGGTTAATCAGTTGCAAAGCATTGGAAGTAGTGATGAAACGGAGAATCACAAGGCTCCATTGGGCCAGCTGTGAATTTCGGTGGACGATGGTCTGGGGTTGTTTTTCAGGAATACTTCATTATGGCAAGAGATTTCAGACAATTTCTTGCTCCCAAATGTAGTGAGTTTAGGAATGGATCATTCCTGTTTCAACGTGGCACCACCTGACCTCCATAGAAAACTCGCATAAGGAGCTAAGAACACAGCCGGGCCGTTCTAGACTCTAAACTTTCGGAACTGAAGTTTACATCACGTTAAACCCTATTGATTAAGAATGGGAGGTCACTGTACTTCATATGGATCTAAAGGCAGATAAGTGAGTACCTTGGCAGTAAAGGATATTTTGGAAGAAAGTAAATTGTTTACATATATGTGCTCCACAGAATACCTTAGCAGTCGCCAATTAAGCCTAGCAACCTTATACCTTACTATAACCATGAACTACCGACTAGCATTCGATAAATGTATCCTTAATAACCGTAAAACACAATCATCACCTAAAACTATGAAGACAGCAACCTGGCAAATACTCAACACCACAGCAATGGCTAGAAATTCCAAAAATGTACTTAAAAGATCGATGCAACCACCAAGAAACTTGACGATATTCTAACCTTTTTCGATGTTCTGTTACCCTCAAATTTTCATAGCAACCACAATATCCTCCCAGCATTCTTTACAACACTTGATAACCTGCAGAATACCATAGCAACCACACATAACACCAATTTAAATTGAAATCGTGTAACCATGAAAAACAACAACCACAAAAAAAGATGCCCTAAGTTGTGATAAAAATATTGTCATTTGTTCAGATCATTTTTTTGTTTGGGTTTTAGCTCAAGATTTACATTTACATTTTTACCAGTTTTTCTAGTACAGTAAACTTTTTTATTGGGAATTTGAGTTCAAAACTTACACAAAATAGTTTTCTCGACTTTTGTGGATACCAACAATTACCAATGATACCAAGATCTCAAAGTAACTCTATCCTGAGTGTCTCCAGTGACTAAAAAGCAAACCACATATATTTTGTTTGCCTTTTTGGTAAATTTTGAGGCAAATGCACCAATAATATAGTAGTAGCCACCGAACACCAAACGCAAAACCCTGCTAAGGAACAAATATGAAGTGTCACAATAAGAGAAATATTAAGAGGAGAAAATGTTTATGAAATATTGTGAGCCACAGAAAATAATAGGGGACAAAACATTGTGTGACAGACATTTGTATCTGCATCATTTGATACTTCAACATCCAAAACCGTAACGTTTTTTCAACCCAAAATGTGTTATTCGGTCTAGCCAGCACACATCTGTGCAATAACGGAATGACCCACCTTGGTAAGCCTCATGTTTCCCCTGGACTGTGTTCTTTCTCTCCTCAACGAGTCCCTGATGGGCACCAGATCCGGCTCGTCCCCACAACTTTCTGCACTCAAGGCACAACCCATATAGAGCCCAAGACCTGGCGGGTTCTTCTTGACTCTCTCCCTCTCTCTGGATGTGCTCTCCCCAGCACACAAGAGGCAGCTGTTTTTGTCCGCTCACTCGAGGTCCTTCCCCTTTCACTGGCTCCCATTCAAACACACACACATGTTCGCCAGTTCACACTCATCTGTCTCTCCCAAGCAGACATGCATAAACAAAGGTGAGAATACGCCTATTAAATCAAAATCTATTAGCAGTGTGAAAGCAGCGCGTGCATGGTCAGCCAAAATGGACATAACTCACTAGCCAACATCCAGAGGATAACTGCCCCCACCCCCTACTTTTCCCAGTAAAACACACACACACCGTTGTGCAAAAGTGATCCTTCTTTCAGACCATAAAAAGACACGTGTTGACTTTTCTATTTCAATAGATGCTCTTTTTAGAGCTGCAATAACATCTACTGGTGTTTCAAATCATGTTGTTTCTGTTAAAAAGACATTTTTGAACTTTCCTCCACTGGGTGACACAGCACAGAGTTACCTGCAGTTACTCCCCAGTTGGGATTTCACCGCTTGATGTCAAATGACTTGGTGAAACCTTCACTAATTACCAAGTAAAGCCTAATCAATCATCCTTTAGGCAACACCTACAAAACCCCCTTAGCTACAAAGCTATGCTCTTGTGACCAGAAATCGACATCAAATCAACAACTAAGGAACCATCTTGAAGTAGGAACTACACACAGCACCCAGTCACTTGGAAATACATTTACTAAAACACCACTTAAATACCAGGAAAGCAACCATTAAAAACTGCTTAGATGTCCCACAGTATTTGCAGGGTGATTCCACCCTTTTCAACGTATCTGAAATCCCTGGATAATTTACGTTGTTGCTAGAATCCTGTATTGAGACATTTTTAAAAGTGTCTCTCTCTTTTTCTACTTGAGTACCACCTACAGCTGCCTTTCCTGGCTGAGAACCAATCACAGCGGTATGATGCACTATGTGAAACAAAAATTCTGGCTGGTGTGTAAGGTCACATTAGCGCCTGTGTAATTAAGATTAAGCATCCACTGTGTGCAGCCCTTGCATATAGCAGATGCATAGGTGTGTAAAGGCCTTTGATGCATTAAAAATGTTTTAATGATTAACCAAAAAAATCCTGTGCATTGCCATCTCACATCAGCACTGTTGTTTAATCAAGAGGCAGAGGTGGTTGCTAGGGTGTTGCCAAGTGAAAACAATATATCGCAATACAAAATTGTCACAATATGTATCGTGGAAGTACTGGGATATAGTGTGGGATATACTGTGTTTCTAGTCACTTCTGAAACTTCTATAAAGTATCTTTCTGTTTTATTTAATATATTAGTAAACAATCATCCTTTACTCACATTTCAAATGAGAAACAGGGGAACCATTATAAAACGAGCTCCTGCACCACTTAGGGTAAAAGAGAGGACTTAAGGCAAACATTAGCGCTGCCCCCTAGTGGGTGGATGATATTAAATTCTCACAAACACAAATCAAACAAGACTCTTCTTAGCTTTGCAGTCTTAACACGTTATATGCATCCTAGCCATATTTGCATCCTTGTAACATGCTTGCAACTACCTAAAGCCCAAGTGCAAATACATACATGACCAGCCCTAGCCTAACTAGCTGCTTTTTTAAGTAATTTTTCGAAGTTTGATGTGAGATTGCTATGCACAGTATTTGGTTACTTACTAAAACTTTATTTGAAGCATTATGTTACCTGTTTACCAAGTGCCGCTTGTGTAAAATACAGAAGTTGCAGAAAAAAATGGTGTTGCTCAAGCATAGAACAGTCTCAAACAGCACATTTAAAAAAATACTAAATACAAGATATGCTTCGAGCCAATAAAATTTTAATGTCTGTCTGAACGAAAAGAGCCGTGTAGGAAATGCGACTTAATATACTTGAATGGTAAACACTTGTCCTTTGATGTAAACAAGTGAGTAGTGTGCAACATTTGTGAAGCACTACTATGAGTTCCTGAGTATTTCTGTTCAGGGGTTGAGATTTAGAGGTGAGTTTTCACGAAATGAAAATATAATTGACACTTGAAAACAACCAAGATCCCAGGATGCAGGCTTTACCAGAAGCTCCAAAGACATCAGGGGAACCTTGATCACATACTGTGCAGGGTTTTGGTACTCCTGGAAGAGTGTTTTCCTAACACTTTTCATTTAACCAGGAATAGTCCATGTTTGTTTTTCACCATGACCTAATTTCAGCATTTAATCAGGATTAAACATGGCTTTTGAAATGAGGAGAAACAATACATTGTCTCCATCTACAAAGAAAAACATAAAACTCTTACAGGTTGTTTCATTCATTGCGAATTTTCCCAGTATTCTTGCAGAGCAGGGCGGCTGCAACCACAGCTATCCACCAAGAAATTAAATGGCGTATTGCACCACAATAACCCTTGTTGGGAAGAGAGGGAAGCCACAGCTCTGTGGGGTTTTGGGCTGAGCTGGTATGCAAGTTGGCAGTATCAGCTCACTCTGGTGGGGGCTTCCAAAAGCCAAACTCTCTGCAATTTCCTCTGAGTACATTTTAAGCTGCGCGTTTTCAGTGGGATATTTTTTTCTGAACAAGAGGATGGAGGGGGTGGGGTGACAGGGGTGGACTGTAGGACTATTAAACCGTACCCCTTTTAAGGCAAATTCCACTCATGCCTCCTCAAGCCCCTCTTGTTTTCCTCCCTCCTCTTTTCCTGTTCTCCCTCTCTCTCCAAATGAACACATACGCTGGCTCTCGATTCAATGCCAGTGTCACTCCAACAATATTTTCAGTCTGTTGAAATGATTTATCTTCCTCTAAGCACTTTTCTACCTGTTTTCCATGTTGTTGTCCCACAAGAAACCTGTCTGGAAATGCCATCAGTTGTAGATTCTGGGAACAAACCTGGACAGATCAGTCGAGTCTCAGTATATCTTTGCACACTGCAAAATGTTTTGGAAATATAACACATTTTTGAGAAATTTTAATGATTTCTCAAACAAAAATTGATGATAAAAAAAAAAACTTCAGCAGCTTTTTTGGAACCCAAAAATCAATATCCACCCCCTCAAATATTTCATAAATGAGAGATTTGAATCCAATTTTTATATTTTAACAATATTGGTGTGGAAAATGCAAATCTGGGTCTTTGGGAAAGGGGAGGAGCGAGTAAATAACATGTTTCAATCACTTTAAATCATGAAAAGTTGTCAAACACAACCTCGAATTGTTTCAACCCTGTTTGACTTGTATTTTTTTGCAAAATGCAAGGTTTTCTTCTTTAAAATAGTAAAAAAAGTTTAACCCTTAAAAGTCGTTTTTTTTTTCAACTATATTACAATTTGCTGAAATAAATTACCTTTAAAACTGTTTTTGTGCCGATGCTTGACATCATTTGTTTAGATCAACACCAACAAAAATGTTCACAGCACACAATTCCACAACAAACAATTTTACAAAATACAATTTAGAGTAGTACATTTTATCTTTTTTTAACTGCAAAATTCAAAACAATTTTAGAAGGAACAGGGTTTTGTTCTGAAGTACTGAAGTTTGCAATGCTGTGTTGGTCCACTCAAATGTTGGGAGGTAACTGGTATAAATAAACGCGGAATCTGACGTCTCCTTTTAAAAACACAAATTGTTTAATATTTCAATCTACACGGTCATGTCAGTTAATCATAATACAAAAGAGCATGTTTGTAAATAAATAAAAAGCTTCCAAAATCACTGTTTCCATTAAATTAGGAGAAAAGTAAACAAATGGAACTAAAAAAGGTGAAGTCAGCAATTTTTTTAGAGTAATAATACGTCACCTTGTGCAAATAGTGAACGAGTTACAGAGTGATCCTGATGAAATATGTTCAATGTCAGCCAACCACACATCCCTCAGAGATGATGAATATTTAAACAACTAAAATGATGCCAAAAGAAAACGTTCCAAAATGCTATCATCTATAACCAGCTAGCTCCCGAGAGCTGCCCAAGTGCTTTCTGGCAGTGAACACCTTCCTGGCAGAATCCTCAAAAGACATAACTCTCCCTCTGCGCTATGTGCGGGGACATTTTCATGCAGAAAAATGGAGGACAGAGAGACACTCTGGCAAGATTCATTATGATCAGATAAGAGAGGATTTACATAAGAGTCTACAGAGCTCTGTCTGGAGTTTCTTAGCTTTATAATCTTGAATGCTGCAATAGTAATGGAAAAGGAGGAAACGTTGGATGAGAAATGCTGAAGACAGAATGACAAAACAAAGACTTCCACATCCTTAGAAGGAAAGATGCATAGACTGGGGGAGGACGAGAGCATTTGAGACGGTCATAGATCGGCCACTATGCAAACACACAACAGGCAAAGGCTAATTAAATAATATAAATATATAAAAAATGTAAAAAAAAAAAACTAGCATATATTTTATAATATATATATATATATATATAATATTCTGATAGATATTCATATATTTAGAGCTAGAATACAGTGCTAAAAAATTAATCTATTATCAACAATGGGTTTATTTTTTTCACATTTGTAGTCAAAAATATCTTTAGTCTGGATACAGTAAAACATACTTTCAATATTTTTGAAAAATGAATAGAATTAAACTTTAATTTAAATCAAGATTCATTGAAATGTTAACATTAGCACGCTAGCCATTTCAATAGCTACATTTTACCAACATTTAGTTTTTTCTCCAAAGAATGTGGATCTTTAACAATATGTATTTTCCTTTTTTTTTAGATGTCCAATGCCTTTTTTTCATAGATATTGTACAGTGGATGGAAAAAACAGCTGGGAAAGATGGCAGGAAGGGATGGGAATGGCAACGAGAATTGAACCTGTGATGCCCTACGCAACCTCACTGAAAGTCACTGAACCTGCAGTGTACGCTTGTGCTAATGCTAGGTTTTTA
Organism: Danionella cerebrum; assembly: GCA_007224835.1. Classification (NCBI taxonomy): domain Eukaryota; kingdom Metazoa; phylum Chordata; class Actinopteri; order Cypriniformes; family Danionidae; genus Danionella; species Danionella cerebrum. Next base: position 66,452 of record SRMA01027123.1, on the reverse strand, counting down.
TCTCCATAGTTCTGTGTTTTAATGTCCAGAAGGTCCATGATGCGTGTGGAGAAGCTGTAAGGATAGGACGTGTTTGCGAATAATTTTGTTGAATTTGAATGTAAACATTAGCTCCCAGAACCTGCCTACCCTGCCTTTCACGTGCAGTTTATCCAAGAAAAAGGGAATATTAACCAAGAATTATGAGTGATCCATAAATATGCTCATATTACAGATTAAAGCTAGTAGAATTGAACCTCCAAGATTTCACTTATAGAGTGTGATATGATCCACCCACTTGGGGGCGGAGCTAACCTTGTGTACTCAGCCTATATAATGTTATTGAGGATTAGAGCTTGTTTTATAGTTTTACTATATTACATTTGTTTCTCGAACAGTGGTTTGTTTGTGTACAAGGTACATATATCCTAGCTCCACCATACGTATTTTGAAAGTTTTGTATTTCGATATTTTGCGACACTCCTAAAAGCAATTGGAAAACCATTAAAAAGACCTAAACTTTGAGTACTTCAGATGCAAAGATTGCGATCTTCAACCACTTTTAAACATATTAATGCCCATATAACTTTCAGACTTTTAAGTCAGAAAAAGACCATTATGGTCATGCCTTTATGGCAAACCAGCATCTGGCTGACGGATATAGAGTTGAGCAAAGAAATAGATAAATTCAAACCAAAATGATTGCTACACAGAGAAAAATCAAAGAGAATCACACTTGGACAGGGTTTAGCTTCAATTTGGGCAAGTAGGAACTCGCAAACACAGGTTGTTAAGGAAATTCGCCCTCAAGATGAAGGATGGGACCTCCCTGGATTAAACATTCTTGCCAAGGTGTTCTTTGGAAACCTCAATGAGTATCTCAATAAGCAAAGGGTGTACAATTCCCTGGAGGGTCAAACACCAACCTGTTCCAACACACCAGCTCTTCAGGTCCTAATGATTTCAAATCATAGTTTAGGTGGTTCAATTGCCTTCTCCTGAATCTTCTCAGCAGATGTTCCACCTACATAGAGAATGCCAGAGAATTCCAATGTTTATACAATCGCTTGACCTCAACGCCCTCAGAGTTTACAAGAAATTTTCCAAGTTTACCTCAATGTATTTCACCATCTCCTCCATAACAAGTGGTCAGCTTTCACATGCCATCCAGGAATCTTCCAGGGGTTGGTTTAGTTATTTATTTTTAGAGCGCAGTGCTTTTCGTCACGCTAACCAAGAATGAAACCAATTGTGCCCCAAACAGGGTGGGTGCTAGATCTTCACAACCACCATTTAGTCGCTTTTGTAAACAAGGAAAGTTTTGCCAAGACTTTTACTACACACTAATGATAAAAGTACAGCAAATGTTCCGGAATACACATTAAGTAGGTTTAGCTTCTACTTGGAATTACACTGGCGACAACAATGAATTTTAAAAGTGTGTTTATAGAAGACTTGTTGCCCCTACACCGTTTCAGCGAACAGCATGGTCAAAAAAAAACAAAATACATTTTCTGCATGAAAAATACATGTTTTTGTCCAAATATCAACTGCTTTTGTCAGTTCAAGATACTATCTTGTAGCTTGGGGGAACTTGGCACCAAGCAACTTCTAAAATGGCTGGAAATCGGATCTGATTGCCTGGAAGGAAATGAAAAAAAAAAAAGTTTTTAATTTGCTGTGTCACTAAAGCCGGACACAAAAGATGCACTGTGCTCTGACTCAAGGGTACAAAAGGAGGATATTTAGCTATTAATAGAGGCTAAAAAAATCTGGCTTTGTGAAAGATGTTGGGATGCTTAGACAAACATCCTGCTTGAAGGCTGATTTCAATTAAAAATGAAAATGTCAACATCCTGATGTAAAAGTGTCAGTCCATTCTTTGTAAGATTACCTCCAAAAATGACAAAAAATGCATTTACAGTTATAGTTGCCTATTGGTAACTTATTTGTTATTATGTTTATTTTTCCTGTCTCTTTCCTATTATAAATTGGGGATTCACCCTGAAAAATGTCTTGTAATTATATTAAGTTTAATTTTACAAATGATGAAACTTACATTTGTTGGTATAGTCAATACGTGAACAGTTGCCTTGTTCCAAATCAACACCCAATATTGATTAAATTTTGATTTTGCTTTTAAAAAAAAACATAACCCTGAAAGCATTCTGTTTATAGAATTTCACATCTGCCAAAAAAATTTGCACAGGATTGTATATATACATATCATTTTACGTATTTAATAGACTACAACTAAGACGCATGGTTATTCCTCTTTATTTGAATAATTATGTCCGGTGAAATGTCAGCATAACCTAAAGAAAATCTAGATAGGAAGAAACTTGAAGATGCTGAGAAAATGTGACAGAAACCGACCACATGGGCAGATGCTGAGAGAACATTGTGTTCCTGTTCTCTGGTCCACATCCCACGGCCCTGTCTGCTTCCTGTCAGGGCAGTCTCTCTGAGAACAGTGACGACCCTTTGGGCCTGGGCTCTGTTAATGAAGCCTGAAAGGTTGGGCTGAAGGGCACATTCTTTGGCCTACGTCCAGCAGAAGGTCACAAGATGAAGGGGTTGTGCGCAGCATGTTGTATTTATCACAGTTTGATCCGTGACGAAGAATTGTTACCAGAATCAATTCTTTTTAAAAAAACATGTTTTAAGCAAAACCAACATCCTGTGGAACTGCCAAACGTTACTAATTGGTCAGAGTTAAGAACTTTGCTATTCTTAATGCCGTTGCAATTGTCCTCATGTTGGATTAACCGTTCTTTCTCTTGTATCGTGGGAAATACTCCCCCGAAGTACCCAGTAGCTTGTGTCTTTGTGCAGGTATTCCTGCAGAGGTCACAATTCATGGCATCAAATCTCAGTATCATCAAAAAGTGCTTTGAACTTAGCGGCCGGTCAAAGCCAGACTTATCGGCTGGTGACTTTTAACCTTGATGGACCAGTTGCTAAGGAGACCAGTGGATGAAAGGCACTTTATATAATACCATTTGAATTTCACTGGCAATCCTTGAGCTATCAAGCAGCTAGCTGTGTGCTATTATTATTTAAAGATTCAGATTTGTATTTATTTAAAATAAAAATTAAAGCTGCAAGCAGTGATCAAAGGTCAGTGGCAATAAGTTCAGTCATTTTCAGGCAATGTATTAATCGGTTTAGAATTCATTAAGGAATTATGCAAATTAAATAATTAAAATGCTCACATGAAAGAAAATTAATTTTGTTCTTTTGTTGTATTGGAGGATATTCTGATCACAAATGTCAAAATTGGTGAAAGAAATACCTTATCAATGTCATGCTGTATTTCCCGTGGCCACCTGGTGGCGCTATACTGATATTTCAGGTTGCTATATCAATGTGTTCAGGCATGGACTCTTAACACACGTGCCAACACAAATGTGACATTCTACTGCTAAAATTATTAGCAACTGCCTGTTTATGGCGAAATTATGTTTTCGATGGATACAATGCACACAAAGTTTAACAAAGTCAAAAAAGCTTCGCAATTTAACATCTTGTGTGCCTCAAAGTAAAGTGATGTTTAGTGATGAACAGATATAATCTCTCGGAGGAGATTGTGAAAGTATAACATGAGCAAAAGTGGACATTTTCAGCAGTTTTCGCAAAATAATCAACTTCCTGTTGAGTTTTGGAAACGAACATTTTTAAGTTTTAGTACGCTACACAACGGCTCAATTTCATTTGTGTGTGACAAACTGTCCCTAGGTGGTAAAATAGATCTGTTTTTCGAAACTTTTGAACTCCAATCAGATGGAAATTGTGTAAAAATTTGGTGACTTTTCAAGTGGCCAAGAAATGTAATATTTTGGCAGGGTGAGCACAACTGTATGAAACTCCAAATGATGACAAATAATGGACAACATCCGCACGAGCATAAGTGACATCACAGTCTTTTATTGTTTTTTTTTTTTTATTCAGATGGTACACAGTTGAAATCAATAAGCATTTCATGTCACTGCTTTTAGATATATGCACAACCCAAAGCTGCAGCAGTCTGTCATTGAAACATTGAGATTCAGAGGAATCCTTTGATTCCTATTGCACATCGGTCCAAAGGAGTAACTTACAGGAGTCTTCAAGGGTGAAGTGAGAAAAAAGGAGGAATAAATCAACCCCCAGGCTCTGATTAGGAACATCTACTGTTCTCCTAGAATATCGATCATAGTACCTGCCAGCCAGCATGGGTTAAGACATCAAACCAAGATGATGAGATTTAAAACCAAAGAATAAAATCTGGCGGCAGTAAACGTTCTTTCTGAAACGTCAGGAAGACCCAACGATCAGAGAAAACGTTTGGCCCTCTCCATCCTGCCACTCGATGAGATTCAAACCAAAGGGAAATGCACTAATCCTATAATGTATAGAAGACGAGGATCATTTTCATCATGTGCACGTGGCAAACAAAGTCAAACGCAGTAATCTTTCCACACTCTCTTTAACTTTCAAACGAGTCCTGAAACGAGTCCACTCGTTTTCAAAGAGGAAGGGTTGCTCTAAATGGGTTTTTGCTCACAAAGGGCTCATCTGGGTCCTTCAGCGCTGCGTGAAAGGAAAGCTGTAGGTTAACTCTGGGATTAAACTGACAGTCCGTCTTAGTCAGCGGCGTCCTCATCACCTCCCTGCTCCCCGTCCATCAGCAAGGCTGCGAATTTACTGACTGAGCTGAATTTCTGTTAAAACAAGAAGGTGATAGTGAGACGCCATCAAAACATGACTGGTATTTGCTCTGGATATCAGCTGACTTTCGCAGACACCACGGAGCTGCTTTAAAATAACACTTCAGGATTGTATTTTAATATTATTTGGTCAACATTTTTATGCAAAAGTTACATGTACAACAAATCTATTCTATTTAGGAGTCCATTATTACATTTCAGTCATTTCACAGTGTATAAAAATTGAAAAACTGAATGACATTTTAGGGGTATTTTGTAAAATATATTGTGTTGCACATATTAAACATTAATAATTCCAGAGCATTCATAAGCTGAAATATACAACTATATCATACATATGCTAGAAATCATCTAAAAAAAATGGCAAAGATGAGAAATTGTTGTTACTTTTTTTTATTTCTTCAACACACATACCGTATATATTATTTAGGAATATTTTCTGCTTTCTTTAAACACAACCAAAAGGTACCTCAACATTTCCATTAAATTTACAGATAAAGTTAAATATCATTTAAAAATATTAAATAAAAATGAACTAAAGTTGCAAGCAGCGATCAAACGGCTCTCACACCTCAGCTCAGTATGTTGCAAAATGCACTAGGACCAATCCCTATTTAGGAGAGGTACTCAAACGGGAATTGTCAATACAGGCAAATAAAGTGTCATGACACGAAGGTGGCGCTGTGATTGAGTCCGAATATTTTTATGTTATAGGTAATATTTTTGTTCCATATATCCCATGGTATTTCCTGTGGCCACCTGGAGGTAGAAGCTTCCTGTTTATGGCTAAATTTCAAATTTTGATGGCTGCCGTGCACCTGTAGTTTATTAAAGTCAAAAAAGCTTCACAATTTAACATCCCATATGCCTTAAGATGAGACGGGTGGAGTTTAGAGATAAACAGATACTCAAGGAGGAGTTTGTTACAGTACGACTAGAGCAAAAGTAGCCAAAATAACAGACTTTGTCAATTCTGGAAATGTGATCCATGTTACTTACATTTACGCCTCGGTAACCTACACATGAGCCAAATTTCATTCGCCTACGACAAATTGTCATGACACCGTAAACTGAAACGTGTTAAGTGCCACTATAGAACACTCACCCGAATCAGATTCTACAGTTTTGGCAATGTGATCTTTGAGCATGTTTAGACCCTCAGAAATAACCAGAAAGCCACAAATATTTGTCATTTAATTTACAGGCTTTACAGGAAGTTCTAAGAGACACATGTCATGAGATTTTTACAGCGATCAGTTGTCTCCCTCACACGTGGTTTATTTGAACTTTCTCTTCTCCATCTGGTCTTTGAATCTGTCTCACTTGGGAAAGCGTGAAGTCCTTTCCAAATGCAGTTTCACCTCTCTGTTTATTTGGAAAAGTTTTGTCTCTGTGTGAACAAGTTTATTCTTCACCTGATGCAAGGGGGGCCAAACAAAAAAATGCCTCGGACCAGTGGACACCACATTGAGAGTAGATACATTTGAATTATGAGCCAAAAAATGAAAAAAAAAAAGAGTAATTAACAAATGGATCAGGTTCATTTCTTGTCATAAGAAATGCATTTAAAGCTGGTTTACTCATTTGTTGGCATGCCTGAAGCTGCTGAAGAATGCTTGGTGTTGGTAAGTGACCGAAAGCTCTAAGGGAGCACATTTCATGAACAATCTTGGAGACAGATTTTGTTTTTCTTTAATTTAGATGAACAATCCTGAAGCTGCTACTTGTTTTTGTGTTGTTAGCTAGGTGATGTAGTCAAAGTAAAACTTTGTGCCATCTTCAACATCAAAAATGGTGATGGAAACATAATGCTTTGGGTGTATTTTTCTTACAAGGTGACAAGAAAACTGGAATGGTGGAAAGAGCCATGTACCAGCCTGACAATGAACCAAAACCACACCATCAAAAGAGAGGCTCAAGAAGAAGCACATTTAGGTTCTAGAGAGGCATAGCCAGTCTTCAGACGGCAAAAAGAGGGAGCTAAAGGTTTACGTCACCAATGTCAACATTAAACGACTAGGAAATGATTGAAAAAAGAGGTTTCTGTAAAATCCCTGTTGAGATGGCAGAAAGGATTGTGTCACAAAGTACTTTTGTGACGAATTTGAATTTAACATGAATTTATGAACTCATTGTTATGAAATCATCATACATTTTGTATTATTTCCTTTCATAATCAACAGCATGAAACATTTATGTTGGCAGCTTTTTTTGCTCTGGGCTTTTGGATGTGGATCAAGAAGGAACGTACAGATATAATGCTCTGCTTAGTGCATCAAATTGTATACTATACAATGTATCTCCAATTGATCCAAAAAGAAATAATTGATGCAACTACACAAAATCACGTCTCTTGATTTTTTTGCAGCATTTCTGTCTCATCAAAAAAAAAAACCTTATCTTTGATATTGTAAATTGCAATCATACATGTTTTAGTTTTGTATTATTTCCTTTCATAATCAACAGCAATTGAAAGATTTATGTTGGCAACGTTTTTTTGGGACTTTTGTCTTTTGTATATGGATCAAGAAGAAATATTAATTATAATGTTCTGCTTAGTGTATCAAATTGTATACTATATACTAGGGGTGGGCGATATCTCGATATTTAAAATATATCGAGATATTTTTTAAACTCGATATGAATTCTGGCATATCGTACATATCGATATAATGTCTGTATTTAATTTTCGCCACTTTTCTTGTTTGGCTTCTCTGTGCTGCGCTCGTCCGCGCCTCCTTGCTTTTGTTCCCCCTCCCCTTGCCTGTCGTCTCATTCAACATGGCGGCGCCCGCAACCAGCTCGGAGGCTACAGAACTTGTTGCAAAAAAAGAACAGCTGGCTCCATTATATGGAAATACTTTGGTTTTAAGTCGTCAGACGAACAACAGACAGATGTCTACTGCCGTGAATGCCGTGAAAGTTGCTGCCAACCAAAGCTCAACAATCTCCACAATTCTATAACGCGGAGTGTAGAATATGAAAGATGGCATTTCACATAGCGGTGGACATGGCACCCATATCCGTCGTTGAACAACGTGGCTTTAAACGTATGCTAAAAACACTTGATCCCAGTCAGATACAGTTTACCTCGTCGGCATTACTTTTCGAGACAGGAACTCCCGCAACTGTACACTACCGAGAGAGCGCGGCTTGCTGCTGAATTGGAAAAAGGTTTCTTACAACAGAGGTCCTGCAAAGATGAGCTTGAGTTGAGTTGTTTTATTTTTGAATGAAAAGAAGCCAATGTGTATTATTTTACAGTTAAATTATTATTTATGTTATCAGGGATTTTTTTATATCCTAAATGTTACAGAAGCACTTTGTCCCTTCGCACTGCCTTTTCTTTTTTTGTTGTTTTATTTTCGAATGAAAAGGCAATATGTATTTCTATATTGTTTAATAATATGTATGCAAAAATTCCTGAATGAAAATTCGCAGAAGCACTTTTTTTGGAACCACCTACCTCTGACCTTCAATAAAAAACGACTTTGAAATTTGTAATATTTGTTTTTGTAGTAGGTTTTTTGGGGGGGGTTATAAATCCTGTAAAGATATCGAGATATATATCGTATATCAAGATATAGCAAAATATATCGAGATATATTTTTTGCTTCATATAGCCCAGCCCTACTATGTACAATGCATCTCAAATAGATGTGAAAATAAACAAGTAGATGCAACTACAAAATATAAAAACATATAAAAAACATCCTCACTGGATGTTGTATTTCTGTCTGTTCATCATTAAAAAGAATTTATATTTATGATCAGCAGCAACTAAGCTCTAATCTTTAATACTGTGAATTGTAATCGTACGTGGTTTTTTTTTCTTTTTAAAAAACAAATCGCAACTTCAAAATATTAAGAAAAAGTAAGCTTTTTTCAAACAGATCTGGAGATTACAGATCATCTATGAGTCAACTGCTCTAGCTGTCTATGTATGTGTCAGTGTTGTCAGTGTTATATTTAACAGATGCCTCCTGTTCAAACCCAAGACTTTATTATTTTGTCTAGATTTATTATGTCTAGACTCAGAAATATTTACAGTGGTACCCCGAGATACGAAATTAATCCGTTCTATGGTGTCGTTTGTATCTCGAAGCAATGTAAAACGCCTAATCCGTGCAATGGCTCTCAGAAACAACAGAATAAGTTGATAAAAAAAATTGAAAACCAGAGAAAAATCAAGTAACGTTTCTTCAATCCTTAAATCTACACATTGTTAATGTAATGAAAACACAAGCAAAATACGTAATATATACACAAATGTGAAACCTTACCTTGAGAGTGAAGTGATGTGTCGGAGGACGTGGAACGGGTGGCAGAAAACATTACGGCAGTACGCATGAAAGTTTCTCGAGATATTTCACAAATTACGAACACCAACACTGTTTCAAGCTCAAGCTGAGACAGTACCGAGCGAAAAGGAGAGAGAACTTCTAAGAACATGTCACAGGGTTTCTCTAACTTGCGCTACAGAACAGCACTTTCCGCGTCATAAACGTCATTTCTTTTACGACACCTTTACTCTAACATTTGTTATACACATTATTGGTAATCTATACATAATATTTTGCTAGATTTAAAACTGATTTAAAGTATCAGCCCCTTAAAGTGCACTTTCTGCAATGGGAGAAAGGAGCGCCAGGACCCGGAAGCGCGGCACAACGTCAGACTTAACAAGCGGATAATAGAACTGTTGGTGTTTCTTCGTATTTCGAATATTTTTTCGCATCTCGAAGCAGAAAATTTCCAGCAAGACCTTTCTTATCTCGAACATTTCGGAACTCGAAGCATTCGTCTCTCGGGTTACCACTGTACAATTTTTCCCGTCCCTTATGAGCGACACAGTAATTTACATTATGGTGAATGAAGCATCTTAGAAGAGCATTGTAGAGAACGCTCATTAAAAGATTTCTAGGGCAACGAAAGGCAGGAGTGAAAGGGAATCATGGGATCACACCCAGAGAGTGTTTGCTCTGTCACTCACAGGACTGGGAGGCTCCTCAAATTTCTTTGGCTCTGCTGCTGGTCTGAGATCTCGCTCTCTTCTTGTGTCCTTTCTATAAGCAACGCACAAAATAATCTCACAAGAACTTCTACACTCATTGAAAAGATGCAGCAGAGACATAGATCAGAACCAGTTAAAAGCACCACACCGTCTCAAAAATGTGCTTAGAACGCTACGCTAGCCACATACTGCTCTGGTTACCAAACGCATCTTTCCCAAAAATGATCGAATTAAGCAGAATAAAGCAGAATGGTGTATGATTTTCTCAAGTTAAAATGGTGTGAGTTATCCCACCAGCGGTTTGGGCTATGTCAAATAATATAATGCCTATTAAATAATAAATCATATAATGTATGTTGCGATATTTATTATCGCTTAAATTATGTAAGAAACATTTAAAAAATAAATAAAAACCACCTTTTTAGGAGTGAAAATCAATTTTCTTTTTAAATGTAAACATAATGTAATTCCTCCTCTAAAATTCCACATGTATGGACATATTTTGGAAGATCTCTGCATTTTCTTGGCCTTTTTCCTAGTCACATTGATTCGACGTTCAGCTGGCTTTTAATATTTTCTTTAAAAACTTCTGTCTATATTTTTCTTCAGCGAGAAGCCCCGTCTTTCACCATAAAATAAAAACTGATTCCTTTTCATTGAGCCTTGGCCTAAATTAGAAGGAAAATACGTTGTAAACAGGCATTTTCACATGACAAACCTTCGGGTTACTAGGCCTAGGTATGGTTAACGAAAGTGATTTCTGTATGACTTTCTTAACACAAGTGTTGCACTTGTGGGGTTTCATGCGGAACACATAGAAATATTAAATATCATGGCTTTTCAGCTTGTGCTTAGACAGTGAATCAATCAGTAGTGTACTATTGATATTATATTATTTATTGTACTAGTAAAATATACAATAATATCCATATCCAACTAGAGGTAAGTCCCAAATTTACTCGTCCAAAGTTTGTTTTGTTTTTTGCACATTGGAAAAAACCACGTCCAAATTCCATTTCTCCAGTTTATCCCTACTCTCCTTCCCCTTGACCATTGAAAGCCAGACGAAGGAGTAAGAGAATTCAAGGTGTTGTTTAACAGAGCAAGGGGATGTTTTAACATTTTTTTTCTTGATTTCCACCAAGGTAACTGCTGAGGTTAATACTATTACAGCTTCCTAAGAAAAGTATTACTTTGATCAGCTTTAGAACGAACCAATGACTTGCTAATTTAAGCTAATACATCTAAATAATCCAATCAAGCATTTAAATAGTACTTTAGGCTAATTGCTAGCCTCTTGTAAAACAACTACAACAATAACCTGCACTTTCATCATGGCAAAGACAAAATAAATTAGTTTGAACTTGAGACTTTGTAACGTCAAGAACAACAGTGAGAGGCATTAGCAAGATGTTTAAAGAGATCAACACAGTGGAGAAAAAGACAGGAAGTGAAAGATTTCAAAAACTTTAGAAAGAAAAACAGTGACGGATGGTTTTAGTTCCAAAACACTAGGGAAAGACTTAAGGACTTTCACTGTTCACACAGTGAAACGTGGTGGTGGGAGTATAGTGCGCTGGGGATGTTTCAATGCGTTTGGCAATCTTGTGAGGGCTGAAAGAACCATGAAAACAAAAGAGTATACGAATTTGAATGGTAAGAACAGTCTTCAAAAAAACTTTTTCTGAAGATCCAGAAAAGATCCAGAATGTGCAAACTTGACAAACCACAGACTTCAATCCGATAGAAACTCTGTGAGGCACACTAAAGATCAACCAATTTAGAGCGGCTTGAAAGATCTGCTCAGGAAAAATGGGCTATTATTACTCAGGAGATATGGTTGAGATGTGTTAAGAGCTACATTAAAAAATGGCTGTTTTCAAGCAAAAGGGATTCACCAGAGGGCTAACATTTTTAATGTAATGGTGTAAACCATTAAAATGTATTTTCTGTTAAACATCACGTGGGAAATATGTGTATACCATGTACATCCAAAAAAAACCTACAAAATTTAAAAGTGGTTTAACATCACTCATTGAGCCAATTGGATCATTGTTAGGAAGGATGCGAATGGGCATCTACACACTAAACTAACACCAGAGGTCAGATTTCTACGACCACCACTCAGTTAGATATCAATACTCTCAGTTCTAAAAGATTTAGAATCTCTCGTCTACACTTTTGGGCTGTAGAGGTGCTAGAGCGCCAACCTGTCTGTCTCCTTCCTTCGTTCTCGGCTGGCAGCATCTCCACGGCCTCTGCCTGTTCCAGAGCCCGAGACCCCACCGCGACCCCTAGAGGGGCCCCGGTCCTGCCGCACCCCCTGTGCTCTGTTCTCATCTGCAGGAAGAGTCCAGTGTTCAGCAGAGCGCAACTCTACTAAAAACTAGCTCCTGTTCACAGGTTTTCAGGTCTGTTTTATGAAGGGTACCTTAGGATGAGGATGGTGCTTGGTCAGACTTCACACATTCACTGAGCCTTAATTTGGCAGACAAATGTTCTTGATTTTACCCAGAACAAGATTGAACGCAGATTTCCGAGGCAGGTTCAAAACTTTGAGCAGCCATAGCACTTTAGATAAGCTTGACCTTCAAGTCCCTTCTTAAAACTCACCTGTTTTCATTGAGAGTTTAACCAGTTTTTAGCTTGTCTATTTAGTCAATGCTACCTGGTGGTTTTAATGGTGAGCTATTCTTTTTTTTTTGTATAAATTAGTGCTTTTCATGGTTTCCAATAGAGAACTGCGTGAAAACCACTTGGCATCCACTTCTGTAGATTTTAAAACTTTACGTTGCAAGATTTACACATTGGAGACTCTTACCTTTATTTCTTTGTGGACCATCAGCTGAGCTCGTCAAGCTGAACATTAAAGAACATGGAAACACGATTTAGATTGCTTTCCAAAAGTTCTGAATCAACTTAGAAACTTCAGAAACATCATACTCAGAGGTGGGCTGAGTATTTAGTCACATTTAAACATGATAGCAGCCACACATCATTTTAACCTCTTCTATTTATACAACTTAGAATTGAAGCATTCCAGCAAGTGCGTTGAAATAAATCCTCAACAAAACGATCTTGAAAGATAAAGAAAGGTGTTTTAGTTGCTATCACATTCATATCTTTTCTCTACAGAATTATGTTGTTTAAACGACACAAGTCCTAAAACGACACAATTATGTAGTAAAAATTTAAATTCTCATAACAATGACAAATATCTCACAATAACATGCCGTTTGAATGTCATGTCAACTTCACCTCATAGAATGCTGCAAAAACATTTTGAAAAAGTCTAAATGCGTAATAATACTGAATGTGTTTCAGTGGTGATTCAATAGTGGTCGCAAAGAATTAACGTACCGTTAAATCCATGTAATCTTGTTTACAACATTCAAATGAGCCGTCAATCGCATTTCTTGATCAACTAAGCAGCCATTGTGTTTAAGGGTGCACCGATGCTACCGATTCTATGGTAATCTCTCAGAAAACATAATCTGTTGCAGTCAGAGTTTGATTTAATGCACGAAACTTTAACCGTTTCACTGTTAAACTCAAATAAACTCAACCTAATAAATGAATAGTCTATCACAACAACATGTAGACTACGCACAGAGAGGATTTCTTTTCTTTTTTTTTACAGCATAGATATTTTTTAAATCATGTTTGCAATGTCTTCAAATGAACTGGTCACATTTCCCACCGACACCTTTGTGCACTTTTCTCAACCTTAAAGGGTAAACTATTTTCACTAATTATTTCAAATTAGTACATTACAACATAACTCGGTCAAATACGCAATCATTGCGTTTCTTGCTAAAGTGAGCCACAAACTGTGTGGCATAATACTTTGTTTAAATTCTGTGGAAAGAAATTATGGCAGCAATGAGAAACTGTATGTTTCAAACTCTTACTTCACTTTCGAACTGTTACTTTGACACTTGTTACTTTAAAAATAGCTTTTTTTTTTCGAAACTGCAAGGCTAAAATTTAAAGCATTTTATATTTTGTATTAAATACCTCGAACGATTGTTTTTTTTTTGTCTTTTTTTAGTATTGAATACTTTCTTTTTAAAAACATTATGCTCCCTATTTGGAAAAGATACTACAAGCAAACAAATCCCACTCCGGACAAAGTGTTTCTGGTAGTAAAAATCATAACCAATTAAAGCATAAAGTTTATCTATATGAAATACTCTCGTAATCTCAACTAAACTTCATTCGATTATTGCGTTCTTCTGCCACCCATCTGTGTAAAATGAACTTAAATTACTTGTATTTAAAACAAATCCTCAACGCACATCATTTTGTCTATTTAAGTTTTAGTAGTCTGCAACAATCTGGTCATACTGTGACGTTTGCATACACTGTTTCTGCACCCCCCCCCCCCACGCCTACATGTAACGTATGACTGATACCTTCTGGTTGATGCTCCACTGCTGAAAGAAGCTGCTGGTTTGCCGTCGCTCTCGCCGGACCCTGTGCTCATGGCACTCCGCTTCGCCCAGGCATTCTCCTTTGGTGGTGGCGCTGGAACTACTTTAAGAGGAAGAGCTTCCTGCTTGGAGGTATTTGTCTGGTGTGAAGATGACTCTTCATCACGGTTGCTAAAAACTTCATTTTCGACTGAACGCTCACTTTCCCGGCGCTTCTGCACTGTAGAACAGAGAAGGTTTGCTCATTTAAAAATTACTATATTCTGAATGACTAACATCATTTTAAGCCTGTGATAATATTGCCACCTATTGGCAGCACCTTGTAAAACCCAAAAAACTTTAAGACAAATTAAAATGTAAAAGTATTAAAGTCTGTGATGTATTAGATGCCCCTACCCCTTGATGAGTTTCCAGTTTGCGATGACTCACTTCCTGTTCGTGAGCGTTCAGTACCTTGGTCCTCACTTCGCCAACTTGGATGTCTGAATTTAAGGAAGAGAACAAAGGTATGAAGCTATAGAGGCATAAAAATTTGTTTCCATTTATCTATTTAGCTTTTCATGTCTAAGGTTCAATTCAGTTAATAAGCGCCATCTCAACTGCCATTGATTCACTTCAATTAAACATTGTGTAGAAATCCCATATCCCTGATTCATTCACTCCTTTTCCAATTAGCTTATTCTCTTTCAGGGTCACGGGGGTCTGCCAGGGGTGCTTTCTCTTTAGTTCAGTCTATGTATTTTGATCATTTATGATAAAAAAAGTACTGTATATACAATTTATTAAAGATTCTTAATTCTACACAAAGTTAGAAGACACTGAAAGCAAGGTTTAAGAAGAATTTACAGGACATGGGGTTTTATTTAGCTTACACATTATACATGAGTTAGCTAACCAAAGCAGGAGGAGGAGGAGAGAGAAGGAAGGAAACGGGGAGCTGGGAGAAACGGTTCTAGCTCTCTCAGCTATCTGGAGACAATGGGGCAGAGCGTATCTGTGCTACTTTAGTTAAGCAGCTTGTAACTTCCTGGTTCTGCTGTATTTACTGTTTGTGAAGGATGTCAAATTAAAATACACATTTCATTGATGGTGTTAATTAAGAATCATTATGTATTTCCACAAGGTCTCGTCCAATCAAATAGTATCTCCTCGTACTTTGGTAAATAGGGCATTTTTTTATTTACTTAAAAGGAGTAGGCGCCAGCTGTACCTCTCTCTGGGCTTTCGTTCTGGTCCTCTACTTTTGTCATCCTCCAATTGTCTTTGGAGTTTTTCTTGCTCCTTCTTCAACCTTTCCTCCACTTCTCTCTCTTTTGCAGCAGTGTCCACCGGTTTGGCTCCTCCGAATATGGATGCAGCCCTTCCTGAAGAAGATGGGGGCCCGCGGCTCTGCTCTTCATCTTTGGGAACACTGCGAGGCTTTAGGTTCAGCTTGGGCCTCTGAGGGGGACCTAAAACACACAATTTGTTAGTTACAAATTTCCATGGTCCAGAATTGTCAGAATATACTACAGCTCACCTCTGTCCTCCCGCCTTTCCTCACGTTTCTCAAATCTTTCCTCGCGGTCACCATAGCGATCTCCCCTTTGGTCATCACGGCGGTCATCGTAGTCCCGCCGAAAACCACTCCCAAAGGGCCTTCGTCCTCCACCACTTCTAGAATCATAACCTGAAATCAGGTACAACATGTTGTATTTGTAAACAAGATGAAAATGTTGCTTTTGTTTTAAAGGTTTTGAAACATTTAAAGGCCTTTCTTATAAATCGACATTGTAGATGATTAGTGAAAGCTTATAAAATAACGCAGCTTGCACATACTGACATCAGACTTCACAGTAGCTGCATGTTTATGAGTGAAAAATCTCTGCTTTTACGATTCAAATGTGTGAAAGTAGAGAATACCTCTGTCATAGTCTCTGCGCTCTCTGTCATCATATCGTTCTCTGTATCTGTCTCTTCCTCCATCGTAGCGATCATTGTCCCATCTCGGCCCATCCCGAAATCTGTCTGATTCGTATCGGTCTCGTGATCCTGAGCAGAAAAAACGCACCAGGGTTTAACCATGCCACTCAGGGAGACAATATCTCTTAAAGTTATAATGAAAACAAGGAAAACAACCAGATTATTTTTTTTTCAATGAATAGAAATAAATGCAACAGTAACCCACTTACGCTCAGCAAAAGCATCATCCCTACGTGGTCCATCATCGGACTCCGATTTAGGCCGCGCCCGCCAATCCGAATCAGTTTTGTCTGGACCCATGTCCCGCTCACTCCGATTACGATCTCGACCAGACATGGAGCGATCATCTCTCTCTGTTCACGGTGAAGAAAATGTCAACATGGAAATATAATTTGACATAATAATAAAACTGGTTCAAACGTAGGTTTCTCTGACCTTTTTCATTGGACTGCCCAGCAATGTCTACACGTATCCTTCGATTTCCAAGGTTCTAGAAAGACAGGGGCAAGGTTTTATAAAACTCTTGTAATCTTTCAGGTTGCTTTGATACCATTTGTTCCACATGAATGCAAATGATTTAACTTGGGCAGGACCCATGTTAAGAACTATTATGAACTATTAGGAAAATAAACACATTTCAGTATTAAAAATGGTCAATATAAAGTATAGCTTCATTAATCTCAACTTCAGGTAAATATGAATAAAAAACATATATATAGACATCATCTTTATCAAATGATGATGGAATAATCAGCATTAAACTTAATGTTGTTCTTACATGTAATGTTGTTAAATCTATTTTTAATCCGTTATCTTTCCCTTTGCCAAAATGAGCATCAGAGAGACATCTGCTCTCCCAATCAAGATTGATCTTAGAAAGTTACTAAACTTGTCAACACAGTAGTTTTAATGCTGGAAGTTTCTGCAATAACCTTAACAAAATGCCACAGTTCTCCAGTTTTATTGTAAAAGAATGGATATGTACATATAATTGGACCTCCCTGAAATGTACAAATTACAAAAATACACTTCATTATTTAAAAGGTTTGCTCACCAAAACATGACTTGCTGGTTCATTGACTTTTATAAATGTAATTGCTTTTCGGGTATCTATTCATTTATTTTACCTACTAAGACTTGGTTAGGGACATGGTTTTTTTCTCCCGATCTTTGGATAAAAGTGTACGCTCAATGTATAAACGTAATAATCTCCAGCTCCTTATCAAAAGGACACTTTCACAACCAATTCTTTCACATTTCCACCACAGAGCGCATGTTAAAGCTACGAAATTCACCTGAAGCATGTTCAGCGTACTTTCCCAAATAAAGTACAAATCAGCAACTAAAACTATCCTGATCAAAATACAAGCCTATGTGGAACAAGCGCCGCCATGTGGTGCACCCTTGCAATTACACACCACACAAAGTAATCACAAGCTTTCATTAGTGCGCATACTGTAGAAAAGTACCTTTACACAGGCGAATCTCACCTCTTCGTTGAGACTGAGCGCTTGCAACAGAGACTCCACGTCATCAAACTCAGCATAACCGAAGCCCTTGAGTCTTTCAGGGTTACTGGGCTCCCTTGGAAGACGAACAGCACTGATCTGTGTGAGCGCAGACACTCGATTACAAAAAAGTTAAAGAAAAAAGGTTCCTTGATTATTAAGGAAGAATGTGTGAAATATCAACATTTCACACTAAAAGAGTCGAGACTTTCTAAACATGCCATTAAAATTGAAACTAATCAGATGCATGCTAAGTTATGGTAAAATTGGCAGCACTAGATTCTGAGAATAGGCAAAAAATGGTAAAACACTATTATTGTCACCAGGGATATAGAGAATAAGTCCAAGACAAAACAAATGAGTATTTTTGGAGTTCTTATCAGGATAGATTACTCACACTGAGTCCCCGGAAGAAGTTTTTGATGGAGTCCTCTGTGACATCGTAGGGCAAGTTTCCCAGGAAAGCAGTGTAGGGTGGGCTTTGCGGCAAACGGGAACGGTCAATGTTGGGCTCTCGGGCAGCACGAGGTGCTGTTGGAAGAATGGAACGGTCGATGGGAGGAGCTCGGTACACCTCCTCTTCTGTGTGCCAGGAGGTTGTGACTGAATTACAAGGAAACAACATTAGAGAAAGTATAGCCTTTTGTCACGTACAAAACACTTTTAATAATGATTTATTGAAAGAAAATGCTCTGAAGTATAAATAAAAATGGTTTGATTTACTTAAAGGGTTTTAAAATGGAATATATTGATCATTGTTGGCTTACAACACAAGAACCTTTTTAAAGTTGCGATCACAAAAGTAAATGTTACCATCTCCCTCCAAGTCGTCGGTCTCATCAGCCCAGCTCGTGGGCTTTGGGGCTGGGTAACTTGGTGGAGCATTTCCCCCGCTGTCCTCTGCCAAAAAGTCAGTCAGCGTAAGGGTCTTACCCTTTTTCTTATTCTTTTTGCCTGTCAAAAAACAGAATTAGAACTTTAATTTTAAGTAGGGAAAACGGAACACTGGTCACATGGTATGTAAATGAGTTCACTTTCAAATCTGATTCTTTTACATTTAAGCGTGTAATCACCAGAATTACTGACACTTCTACTGTTTTCCATATTGAACACAGCACCTGTTTGCACTCAGTCTCAATAAAGCGAGGCGTGGCCGCATGGGAAAGTGATGTTAAAGCATAGCATACCTTCTATTAATAGACCATTTTTAACCCCCCCAAAAAACTGTATCAATCAATTCAAGTAAATATAAGCATGACTGCGCTTATCCCAAACGAATCCCTTCTCCAACCCTCATTTCCCAACAACTCATTTCCCAACCCTCCCCTTCTCTCTCTATATATATAGGTTTTTTTATTTGTTGGGTACATTTTTGCCTTTATTTAAAACGGATATATTAAATATATAGACTAAAATCAGACTATTACGGGTCAAAATTGTCATGTTAATGCTATTAACTTGGAAATTTTACTTGTGATGAGACGAGAGGGTATGGAAAAACGAGGAAATATAAATTTTAGCAATGCTAGTAAATCAGCATTAGCATCCTTCCATTGCATTATCCATTCAGGACTTCATGTCCCTTGCCTAATCTGCGCAATATTCAATTTTGAAAACAAAATATCCATCTACAAGCCCGGCTGGCACTCTCGCTTGTTGTTGAAGTTCAGAAATGGAGGGAAGCATTGTTTTGAAGAACTACAAGCCTCTGAGCTCTTTTGTGACAAAGTGCACCGTCAGGGCATTCCAGCTCTCTGCAACTGATCTGTGTTTACTGTAGGACTACGACACCTCGCTGTAAAACCACAACAGAAATCCAGCTCTCCGACACCAGCATCATTCAGCCTGACTTATAATGACTTGCTTCATCGGATACAGTCAAAACATGTTCATACTAGATTATTTTTTCCCTCATCTGCATTTTACTAGAATTGTGGGTTTACTTTGTTCCAGAATACAGAAACCTGCATGTGAGTTGTATGATGCTTCTAAATTCAGTTCCCAATGGAATGAGCTTGACCAAGTGATTAGTATAGTAATCTAAGTAGTGAAGGCGTATGTTTGATTTCCCCCAAACAAGAGGTAAGACAGGTTCCTGAAGGCATTGCATTAAGAAATACCAGAGACATAAGATTCCCTTAAAGTCAGATTTTACAACATATTTTATATCAAGTCCATATAGTTTTTTGGTTTTATATGTTTGCTTCAGAATATCTACATCTCAAGAATGTAAAGGGAAAAAATTGATTTCCAACTCTGGCCTTGCTAAAGTAGACAAGTAGAAAGTCCAGCAATATTTTTTAATGGGAGTAAAGGGATGTTTTGGACCGATAGCAGATTTCAATAATAGAAATAAGACTTAGAAATGGACAGTACAATTAAATTAGAGTGCATTCACTGGAGTGCAAACAAAATTCTATTGTTAGTAAAATGCAAATTTTTATGTTTAGCAACAGATTAGTGACAAATCATAAACAAAAAAACATCGGAAGAAATGGTTACATTATGGTTGACCTGGACATCAACAATACCGCAGCTTTTCCAACGACTATAAGCTCAAGTGTTGTGAGCTTGGGGGTTTCTTTTTAAAAAAAAAGCATTTGGATGAGGTTCTAATAGTGTAGTAGAGTGACACGCCCACTCAGAGCCACAAGTCAGTGGAAAATAAAACTGAAACTCTGAAAATAAAACAAACTGGTAATAGCATGATCAATAACACCAGTATTAAAAATTAAATGGCACTAAAGTATATTTTTGTCATATTAATCTAAATATTTCTAAAGGACTAAGGGTGCTTTCACACCTCTAGTTTGTTTAATTTGTTTCGGATCAAGAGGAATAGCTGATACATTGTTGTAACGGTCTACAGATTTAGTTCGTTAAAAAATTAAACAAACTAATCTGCAGACGATTACAACAATGTTGTCAACTTGAAATACAGTCATGTGACATCATACGGGTATTGGTCACATACATCATTGTATGTTTTTTTTGTGACTGCTTTTTGATTGGACAGTATGAACATGCACACAGAAAAAAACACCACCTGACTCGAGGGATAACATCCTCAAAACGGACAGATGTCTATGCTTCATTATATCTTTTGTGTTAATGGCTTATAATGCACATTGCAAATGATGTTCTGATTACAAACTCCTCCAAGTTGGACAGCGAGCTGCCATGATAAACGTTGCTTTGTAAACCGACACACACCAACCCCTTAATGCCACGCGGAATCGAGTACGGTACTTGTATTGGCTCAAAAAAAAATCTGTATTTTTGTTGCATTTTTTTTAGTTGGGATCTGAGTTCGATCATGTTCTCAGCACAAACGTACAACTCTAGAGTACATTTGGAAACGTGCCAAAACCACCTTGAGCAGGTCTTGGAAAGCTTTATTGTTCCGCTTTTCACTTCAGTTGTTTCTTTCTCACTTGTCCAAACGAACCCTATTTAGAATTAATTGTGATATGCATCATTTATATGATGATTTAGACCACATTGGTGAAAAGTGACTATGGCGAAATCACAGATTTTTTTTTTAAATCAATTAAAAGAAGGTCATGTCGAAATCACTAAATAAAAATGAGGAGAAGCAGATTAGCATATACAACATTAAGGATTACTGTGTGAGTAATTAAAGTGGGTAATTTAGAATTATTTATAATAACTAACTGTCATGACACTCATTTAAAGAAAGAACGTTAGATTAAACTGTTTAAATCATAATTTGAAAATGTATCTTTAAAGATGAATGCGAGTACCTTGAGCTCAATAATTATCGTTACTGTTATTGAATCTTTACAGTTTACAAAGTTGTTAAACAAAATTCCTAAACTGTTTTGAACAGTAATAGCGATTGTTACTTATATTTACTATATAAATTCTCGAGATAAACATAGCAGCCCCTCCCTCAGAACAAAACAAGCTTCCACCGATCGTATTTTCATCATCTCGAGCATTTTTTTTTACTTTTTAAAATGTTTAGAAATCCACATAAGCACAATCGCAGCTATATTTAATTGTAGATAATGAAATGTCAATGACACAAGAAAACAGACACTCAACGCAAACATAAACAATGGATCATGTTGTGCACTTTCGCCAAAAAAATAACAAGAGTTCAATTGTTCATTTAGCAAACGCAAACAGCGTTTTCTGACACATCATCTAAGTTTAATAAAGAGTCTGGGCAGTGTGTTCTTGAGCATAACAAATATCTATTGGTGCAGTTTCTACGCAGCGTCCCACTACAAATCGAACTTTTATATTAATATCTCATCACTGCGTCATCTCACTCACAAGCGGTTTCACACAGGATGCAATTTATCTGCCACTCCAATGAATTTCACTGACACAAATGTCACGACCACAATAAAAATTGCAAACCGGCCCTGGCACAAATCTAAAAAATCCTCACCTGAAGCCGCCATGCTGGAAAAGGAGTGCGTGTCATATCCCCGGATGAGGGCGTGGTTTGCCACCTGACGCTACACTGCGCTTAAGGCATGATGGGGAATGAAGTTTTAATGTATGGAATGTGGAAAGAAGCGTTTAAAAATGTATAAAAAAATAATGAAGGCAATGTCTTTAAAACACACACATGTCAGAGCTGCCACACTTCCTGCTTCTTCATGTGGGATGGCTGACATAGACGTATTACACCTCAGATATCGTCAGCTTAGGTTCAAGCAGCTTGTTTTGGCACGCTGCTTCTTTGGCGGCCTTCACTAGCCCACAACATCTCAGTCCTGTTACCTCAATTGCTGTTACTTGTGATCCCACACTTCAATGTGTGCATGGAGGTACTGTGGTCAGTCACCTGACCCTCTCTCTCCTCTGTGATGTACACATGGTCTTTGCTGGGTTTAGTGGTAGGAATCCAAAGCTCAAATTGATCTTGAACTACACTTCGGAAACAGCCACTGCTCAGCAGCAGAATTTGAGAGATTTAATGTTCTGTGGTGTTACTAACCTCATATCTTCTCATAGAACAGCATGTAGCAGTTCTTCCCGATGTTCTTGGACATGTTGGAGAAGCTGGTTTTGGTGACCCAGGAGTCGTTGCACTCCAGCCACCCATGTCCTCTAAAGTCATGTATGTGACTGATGTAGTGCCCTTTAAAGGAAACCACCTTTAGTTTAAAGCTTAATGAGTGGAAATGCCACACAGAAAAGAATCTCTCACCACAATGAATACTTTGTCCCAGATGAGAGACTACACCGGCAAGTGAGTATCGGGAGCTGTTGGCATCTAATACTTCCTCCTGAGAAACAAAAGATGCCAAATATTAGACAGTCTATTTCTCAACATTCTAGTCTATTCTTGTGTTGCCTAGAATTTGCTCCCTTCTTGCCTGTGTGTCTTCCTCAGCAGCCTCAACTCCTGTCTTGCTCTCAATCACCTGAATGTCTCTGCTCTCTGCCAAAGATCACACATAAAAGAAGAGGTCATTGACTTCTCAAAGCAACATCAATGTATAACTAGATGGCAAAAGCTTGTGCACAAACTTTCATGTTGGCTTGTAAAAGTGTAAAAGTATTTTTATAAGCAAAATTGAATGGTTTGCCAAGGTAGAATTTCTGGTTGCTATGGAGGAGTCACTGACATCAGAGAAAGTTTCCCATGCCAATATAAGCTTTCCTGTGGCTCAGTTGGTAGAGCATTCCGCTAACAACGCAAAGGTTGTGGGTTCAGAACTGACAGAAAATATATGTTCATTCAAAATGTAAGTCGCTTTGGATAAAAGCGTCTGCCAAATGCATAAATGTAAATGTGATGTAAATGCAATATGAATAATATAAACCAAAACCTTAGTCTCTATGATTTTCCTTAGCTGAGATATGCCAAACTGGTTGCTATGTAAACAGTGTGGCTGCGATGGAGGGGTCAGAGACATTTTATGATGTTCACTTTGTCACTATATGTTATATAATGTCTTTATCATTTACCAAAGCTGAGAAAACGGGGTTGCTAGGGTAAACTGTTTGGTTTCTAGGGAGCTGTGACTACGAGGAACATTATGATGTTCACTTTGTCACTATAAGTCATATAACCCCCATGTCTTTATCATTTACCAAAGCTGAGAAAACGTGGTTGCTAGGGTAAACAGTTTGGTTTCTAGGGAGCTGCCAGAAAGGTCATAAATGTTTGTCATAATCCATTTTGAATTTTTGTTGCGTTTCCTAATTATTTAAGGTAAACTGTAAATTTGTAACCCCTTCTAGAGCCTAAGGTTAAAAAACTTTCCCACAGTGTTTGGTATAATCTTGCACAGTTAAATCAATGGAGTCAAATTTCCTAGGATTCTCAGCGATTTCGAAGAATTCCTTCAGTGGTCTGAAAAGATATAGCAACCAGAGTGAAACCAGTTTGGATGCCTTGGCAAACTTTAGTGGCTGTAGCTTGAAGAGTCTTGATAGAACTATATATTTTTTTGTCCAAAGCAAAAGACAAATAACAATATTTTGGCTTAAACATTTTTTCTACTTTCATTAAGTAGAAAAAATTCTATTTGATGAATTGAATCTCACCATTGCCTGAGGTCATAAGGAACTCTTCTGGAACTTTCAGTCTGTCATTTATCTTGTGCATCAACCCCTTGGAATTAAAGCGCAATACTTGAAGAACCAGGAGGCTATGGAGATAACCAGATATTAAGACACCGGACTCATTTTTGGTTATTTAGCAGTAAAATATCTGTTGTACCTTGGAAACTGCATGAATTCGAGCGTTTCTGATGTTTTAGAGCCACCACACTCTCTACAAGAGAAGTCCAATGTAGATCTCTGCAGAAAAATGCTTCCAACAATCAGAATCTACTCTAAACGGCTTGTTTTTAAAAAGGGAAGGTTCTTCTAAAAGTCCCGCTCACCCTGAAGAACATCTCTAGGCTGTCTGTTATGCTTCTTTGTGGAGTGATGTTTAGAGACACACAGTTGTTGTTCTCCATCAAGCTCCTATGGAAGCCACAGCTGAAATGGTAGAAGTTCAGTGTTACATAAAGGGCTCTGAACATGAGCACGAGTGGATGTGTGATGTCATCATTACTTGGTGCAGGTGAGCAGGCGTTTGAGCCTAAAATCCAGACTGGCTGCTGGGCAGGAGTACTCCGGCCAATTGCTCTGCAGAAATTTGCCTTCCTCTTTCAAAATGGACAGGAAGTGCACCATGAACTCATGAGCATCCTGAAAGAGAAAAAGTGGAGGATGAAGATGTTAAATGGAGACAAAATAAAGTGAAATAAGTTTGTTCTTCTTGTTCACCTGCTGAGTATCTCCAGAGAATTGAGTATGGCGAGATTCAATGTGGTGCTTCAGTTTCCTCAAGAGATTCCCCTTCAGCGTCTGATTTTCACTCATGAGCCGGACTTTTTGTAAGTCAATCAAGGCCCTAGAGAGAAAGACAGATCTTGCTTCAGTGCTGGTTGCATATTCTTAATAATTATTGGTGTAATAACTCTATATATAATAATATATTAAGTGAAAGGCTGGCTTTACCTGAGCGTCCTTGTCTTGTCGTTATACAGCTCCAAATCATAAAGCAACTTATCCTGAAACAAGGAATTCCCCAGGAGACACTGCAGGACCGCGTTCATATAACATGTGTTTCCTATATTTGGCAAACTGTAGCAGGAGTTTATTCAGTTAGTGGCTGTGTGAGATTCTATAAGATTATTTCTGTTTTATGGCTGTGCATATTTATATCATTCACCCAAAGTGCTTGATCTTAAGCTGCGGGATACGTGCCCATGTTTTAATCTGGGCAATAGCTCTGTGGAAACATTAGTCACATGTTAAGACCAATTTTACAGAGTATGAGAAGCTTAAATATAACTAAACGGCTAAAGTTTGTACAAACCTTGATGTTGGCTTGTTAATGTGCCATTTAACATTTAACAGTATTGTATGAGCAAAAATGGGTCGGTTGTCGAGGTCGAATTTTTGGTTGCTATGTAAGAGTTTGTGGCAAAGTTTGTTAAGCCTGTATGAGTGATATAAGCAAACCCACATTTCTCTATGATTTTTCTTAGCTGAGATAATGATATGCCAAATTAGTTTCTATGGTAAACATTCTGGTTGGAAGTGTTTTTGAAGTTCCCTTTGTCCGTATAAGTTACATAAACTAGGGTAAATAACTAGGGTATATAAGTTGCTAGGGTAAACAGTTTGGTTGTTAGAGAGCCGTCAGTGAGTTCATATATTTTTTTTTTATTTGTTACTATATGATTAATAAATCATAAACCCCCTATTTCACCATGATAGTTAATCTTGAAGATATTTGCTGTTTCACATTCATTTTAAATTGTCAATGGTAAATAGTTAACCCCTTCTAAAGCCTGTAGTTTTTTTTTTTTTTTTTTCAAAGTTTGACTCCATGTTAATTCAATATCAAATTTCCCAGCATTCTCAAGAGTTTACTTTAGTGGTAACAGTCTGAAAAGAAATAGCTACTTGAGTTAGACCAGTTTGGATGTTTTTGCAAAGTGGCTGTTTGAATGGTCTAGAAGGAGATGGGTTTAGAATATTTTTATCTAAACAAAAAACACTACATTACCAACCTGTTGAGAGTCTCATCGCTTGCTGCATCTGTAAAGACAAAAAGTTTGTTTTGAATATATTATTATAAGATGATTCTGTATAATATATGAGACTAGCGATGTAATAATGAACAATATATCGAGGGAGATATTTTTGTTGCTGTTTCCCATTTATTTTCAATGGCCATTAAAAGTCAAAGGTAAATATTTAACCCCTTCTAGAGCCTGGGGTTCAGATACTTTTGTTGGCTGGAAATGTTCTTGCACAGACTGATAGTGTGGTGAAGTTTCTTTGAGATACAAATGAAGATAGTTCTACAAAGATAGTTTTACAAAGTTTGACCCCATGAAAAATAATGAAAATTAATGAAAAATTTCTCTGCATTCTCAGCTATTTTCCAAAACCCAGTTTGGATGTCTTTACAAAGTGGCTGAACCAAAAGACGATTAACAATATTGGTAATAAAATAATATCTGAAAGCTTATTTTTTTGTCTTTAATTATAATTACCGGTAATTATATTTATTGTCTTTAATTATAGATAAAAATATTATTATAATTTTTTTTTGTAACATGAAGATGATATTGTGATATGTATAGTGAGCAGACTTTATTAATGTTTTTGTGTTTTTGTGTATTCTCAATTCACTCAAATCACATTATTGTCAATGAGAACAGGGCAAGGTCTGAAATCGCCTCCAGTGGGGATGCATTGTGACAAGTGCGGTATTAATATGTAATAGACATTATTTTAATAAAGCAATACTTGTGTAAAGTTTGTGAGAAGAGCATTCTTGTTGTCGACAAAACCTTTGAGAGTTGCTGAATCCTGAGGCTCACACTCTTCGAAGTCACTGGAATCCGGGTAGCATTCGACAGACTGCTCGAACACTGAAGACTCAACAGTCAGTACTGAGAAGACAGAATAATGTCATTTATTAACTGGAACATTAATGCGTACTATTATACAAACTCTCACCACTAACAGATTCCTCCTGATGATCCTCCTCCTGTAGATTCACCCCTGAATCCAAGGAACCACTGGACGCAGGAGAGGAAGGAGCTTTGGAGCATGTGTAGGTCAATAATGTCTCAGTGAGCTCTTCCTCCTCATTAGACGACACACAGCACAGATGGAACGAACGAATTCTGCGGAAGATCCGGTGTACAGATGGAAACTTGTGCTTCTTCTGCTGCTTTTTAGTTTGACTCTCCATCTTGTCAACACAAATGCCACTAAACAATATCCAAAATGGTAAATGATTAAAATAAGATCATTCTAACAGACCTATTAATTCTTCCATACACTCTTAAAAAATAGGTTCTTCAGTGGTTCTTGCAGGTTTGAAGGTGCTATATGGCACTTTTTTCACTTTTATAGCACTTTTTAGGCTCTTCACTGGTTCTTTGTGGTTCTAGAGGGACTATCATAGCACTTTTTTTTAGCGTAAAGAACCTGGACATTTTGGTACTTGTGTTTCTAAAGTAGTTCTTTGTTGTTTTTAATGTGCTATAAATGGACGCTGGTCATATACATCATGCTAAAGTTTTTTTTTATTTCATATATTTGATGGTTAGTTCTAAACAGTACCTTTGAAAATAACTATTAAAAGGCACTAAAAAGGTTCCCCTGTGATTACCCAGAATTGGTTATATATAACGTTTTTCTAGAGTGTGCTAATGGCCCTCTATATTAATTCTTCCATACACAAGAACAGTGCAAATCTTAACGGCAACACTTGTTGAAACCAAAACAAATACTACTTTTAAAAGTGAGAACCGGTTAAAACTACCAACAATTACAATACTTTTGTATACGATAACTTACATATGTTCGATAATTGACAAATGATAGTGCATATAGAGATAACAAATTAGAGAGGATTGTAAACGATGTTGAACTCACCTTCATCCAGATCGTCCAGATCTTGGTGTTTTCTTTTGAATCGGTGCATGACAGCAGCAGGTAAACAACAGTGTGGATGCTAGTTGTTTAGGTATCCCTTTAAACACATTAAATATGGAGAACACAATAAAAGTATAAATTAATCACCATTAAGAATTTCTGAGTGGAGTTTCATGCACTCATGCTTGCATGGGTCCTTCCATTGCCCCCAAAATATGCAAGTCAGATGATACTTAACACTGCCATTTTGCCACATTTTAGCTGGAAACTTGTCAAAATTATTATTTTTTCCATATGATTATAAGCTTAACTTTAGTTTGCTTGTGTGGTTGCCACTTTTAATCTATTTATTGTGTCCTGTCAGCCCCGATATGTGAAACAGCACAGCTGATAACAACGAAAAACGCTTCCGTTATTTGTTTTAAAATGAGAATATCTTGTAGCATTAGCAATAATAGCATTAGCGCACTGTCATCTATTACCCAACAGAGGACGCTGCTTCCAAAATTTTCTACAAATTGCCCAATTTATTCATATCAATTATCTATTTATCGCTCTTTTCCTGAAAATATATATTTAAATAAGCATTAGCTCACATTTTGAGCGTTTGCGTGGCCCTGTTTTGAACTTCGAAGGCCCACTCGACTGTCCTTATGGCGGGCAAGACTGAAAGTCCATATCAATAAAATGTTTTTATTGAATAGAAGTAAAAAAAAACCTATGTCCAGTAAATGACTAAATAACATTATAAATACATAAATAAATCAAAGCTTTAATGTAGTTTTCTAAATCCATAAACATATATTTAGAAATAGTTTTATTATTATCATCATCATCATCATCATCATCATCATCATTATTATTATATTACTTTTGTTCGCTTTGAAACGCTTGCTAACCAATTTTAGCTTGACACACCACACGGTGGAAGTGTTGACTATTGACATAAGGTTACAAAAGACAAAGAAGTCCATTTGCACTTTCTGGAATCCTTGACACTATAAATCACATTTTTATAGTTTACTCGAAGTTTCATGGCTGAAGTGTGAAGCAGATGTTCAAGTGAGTGACAAAGTCAATAAATGCCTGTGGTGGGTGCGGGGGCACATGGGATAATACATTTCTCTTCAATGATCATGATACTTGTGATTCAGCTAATAAAAAATGGGTTGGTTCTAGTCATATTTGAGTGTCTAATGGCACATGACTCCATGGCTCACCAAGTTCTGAAATAAGCAAGGGAACACAAGGAATGACTGTAAGGATTTTCCCCTTTTATTGGTTTGTTTTGTCCACAACTTTAGAGTTGTAACCATGGAAACGGCTTCTCAAGGTCTGTGAATGGCAAGGCCGGAGTGCGTGGAAGGACTGACTGCATACCAGACTTCAGGAATCCCATGGTTCGGCAACCATGAGGAGTTACGGTGGGAGGAAGGGTGACACCCATGTCATACATTCATCTTTTTTTGTTACTGCCTTAAGAAGATATGCCCGAGATAGTGATCGAACAGCTCAGGCTTTGTTTTGGCAACAGATTGTGCCCTCATGCTCCACACACTATCCCATCATGCACTTGAAGTCATTCATTCACATGTGAGGGTACACTTCAATGTGTTCTGTTTGTGTCAGTTCCCGTTTCACAGCTTTTTTTGTTTTTGCTGTTGCCAGGAAGTAATTTTTTATTTAAAGATAGCTAAAGGTCAGGTCTGGCTTATTTAATGAAATCAAATTACCTTGTAAATATAGCATGTGAAGTTTGGTAACCTGATGATAAATGCAAATAGAGCTCATTTTCATACTGGGCTGTAAAAGCAACATGCATTTATTGTATTGCGTGTAGTTAGAGCCAAAATTAATGTTATTTCACTTTAAACAGAGAAACAAACACAGTTCATAACATAATTTCGATTGTAGCATTACTGAACTCTTAAAATTGGTAAACCAGCATCCATTTAGTCATGAGACAATTATAATGGAACCATAATGTCTTGTATACACGGTGCAGAAATCAAAATATTTTTTGCATTTTTAACTATATATGACAATATAAATATAGACTTAAATCTCAATGTTTTAATTAAGCAAGTCAAGGCTAATGTTTTATAAAGTGCCTTTTTCCAGATGCTTCAAAGCAGCTTCACAGAAGGATAAACCTAAAATCGAGTTTGAGCATGTTTTGTGGAATGCCCTTTTGTGGCACACGCCACCATTAAATATTTAAATGACATTAAAATGTTTAATAATAAAAGCGTTTTGCCAATCAGTTAAATCCAGTTAAAAAGTTTTAGAATATTTAATATGTGGGAATACCGGAGCTCCCAAAGGAAAAACCCACACTAGCAATTCCAATTCTTGAGGGGAGCTACACAAGGAGGTTTAATGCTACTACACCCAAAGAGGCGTGGCCAGTGTTGCTCACAGGGGGAATCAAGTCAGGT
The DNA here is from genome assembly GCA_007224835.1 of Danionella cerebrum. Classification (NCBI taxonomy): domain Eukaryota; kingdom Metazoa; phylum Chordata; class Actinopteri; order Cypriniformes; family Danionidae; genus Danionella; species Danionella cerebrum. The sequence goes on along the minus strand of SRMA01027123.1, from coordinate 35,963 downwards.
AAACGAAGGGCTAGTCCCTTAATCTCCATGTGGCAAAAATTGGAGAGTTATTTTTCATTAAAAAAAAAAAAAAAAATCAGTGTATTGCCAGCAGTGCAAAAAGCAGAAAACGATTAGAAAGAGCAAGCATAGAGAGCTTAGCTGCTGAGGCAGGGAAAGTTAGGAAAAATGTTTGTTCCTATTAAAGGCAGCCTGCTGTGTTGGGTGTTTTGTTGCCATGCAGGTTGCGTTGTGATGTGTCAGGAGAGTGTTTGCTCTCTGGGGTTTGTTTGACCACCTGAGTACTTTATCAGCGCTGATGATGGCAACTATTGAGCGGATCCTTCACAGCAGAATTCAAGTCTATCATGGCCTCATCATACACACACACTGGTTTAGTTGTGGTGGATGAATGAACGGAAGCTTTTGAGAGGAAAGACAAGAGAAAGAGGTGTGTCTCACCTGCTTGGTGACCTCGCTGTGTAGATACAGCTGTGAGTCTGTTTGGCTTCGGTAGGAAAAGTAAGCGCTGCATTGCTCCATATTTTAAAATACCTTTTGCTTGTGAGTTCTTTATTTTACTGAAATGTCTAGTTTATGTAATAATGGCTACATCATAAACACATATCAGAACACGTGACATGTTTAACCCTTAGAAGTTCAGGGCCTTTTTTTAGTTTTTTTACTATTTGCTCCAAATACAGTAAGTTTTTTTGTGGCAAAGTTTGATATAATTGTTTTAGAAAGACCCAATACACAATGATTTCACAACAAACCTGGAATTGTACAAAAACACAACTCTGTGTGATAAATAGTTCTTTTGTTTTACTTCAAAAATTGAGAACAAACTGTTTTTTTTAACAAAATCAAAATAAAAGACAAAACAATGTGAAAGTTTTATTAAAAAGAAAAAAACAGACAAGCATGCACATGTCAGCTTGTGATTGGTGCAAAAGATGATACTTAGTTTCTTTAAATGTCACATGACCATGGTTTTCATTCAATCAAAAGTGAGAAATGTCTGGTTTATTATGTAATGCGTTATCCTTTTACATATTCTAGTTACGCCATCTCAACTTAATCCATTTAACCCAATTCAAAAGTGTGCATGGAAATAAAACATTTATAAATACAGAATAAAAGCTTTCATTTTATTAATTTGTCCAATATTAACTTTTTATTATTAATTTATTTTATTATTTAATTTTTATTATATTAAATGCTTTTAAAACCGGAAGTGTTTATTTTCCTCATTGATCAAAATGCAGTAAAAAAAAAAAGAGAAAATATTTGGTGTGACCACCCTTTGCCTTCTAGGTAGCTTGAAGAAAACCATTAATCCTGACGAAATGAACCAATCCATTTGCAAAAAGGCAGCCCCGATGCCCCCGAATGTTCTAGGAACCTCCACCATGCTTAACACTTCCCTGCAGAGACCTCTACAATCCTCAATGTTGCCTGTTTCTTTGAGCTTCATGAATAGCGGATGTCTAGTAAAGGCTTCATTTATGCAGCTACCTTGTGTCTTGTTGGCTGTTCCCCACTTTATTTAGAAAGCTGTTTTTGATAAGTTTGTATTTTGTATAGCGGTATATACTAGACTGTCTAAACATGAACTGACAAGTTAATGAAACGTCCCTCAAGAGAAGGGTTTATGCATTTCAGGCCCTGTTCCCAGGCTCTACTATTTGCTTTTAATGGTGCATCAACATTGTAAAAGTTATATGTCTACTCACCCAGACATACATCTTTATCTCACTCATAACTCTTATCAAGTCTGCAAACAGAAGTGTACCACCTCACCCTCACTAAGTATAGTAGGTGCCATCTTCTGTGCTAAAGTTTACAGGCAGTGCCGTCTGCTTTCACTCTCGTCAGAGGGTGTTCCCAGACAATGCTGGAATTCAGAGGTTTTGTGGGTGGCTGGGGGGGGGGATATCTTCATACACCTTGGAGTATGTTCATTTTGAACATTTTTTTGTCATTTTTATTAGTTTATTGGCTTTTTAGTAACGCAGATTACATGTAATGCTCCCTTTTTGGTCAATGTCTCTCTCTTTTTCTGATTTGGGTCAATCTACGAATGGAAAGATTATTAACTCTACATTATAAAATGTGCTAAAATAAAAATGCTACATTTTAAATTAGAGACAGTCATAAATAATTATCAGCCAGCATATTGTGTTTAAACTCATTCTCGAAGATAGAATAAGGGAAATCACATTTCCCACTCTCACTCTGAATATCCATTATCACGTTACATAATTGTGTCTCAATCGTCAATGAATCATGTCTGCCACAGATTTGAACAAACCAATGATATCATTGTGGGATGTTGACACAGGCCTCAAAATACTTAATACAGTTAAAAATGATCTCATTGAAACGCATGAAGTAGTCTTTTGTTGGCGAGAACGACGTCAACTCTTAGAGTTCCATTATGTTCAAAATGTACTCAGGTTATCAACTTCAATGATTTATGTTTGGGTTAGATTACTGAATATAAACGGAAGCTGGTTTACTGTAAGTGTGTACAATATAATTGACAAATGACAACCACGCAGAAAGCCAAACTCATAATATAATGTATTTCATTTCTTGCCAATAATCGTTTCTAAAGCGTTTGAGAACTGTGCCATATTTTCAGCTCTTACTGCAACGTTTCTACCGACCACCAGCACCCATGAGGGTTTCTCCACTTCAAAACCTTTGGAACTGAAATTAGTATGGAACAACCCTGATCCGCGTTGTTTTAGTGCAATTATGCAAAACCGACAAGTACTCTATGTTGTGTCAATTGCCATCGGTTTAATAATGGTGTTTAGAGAACAAAACAAGACCCAGTATAGATCAACAATAGGATATTAAAAATATGAATAAAGTCCCAAAATGTAGATTTGTATAGTTTATGTAAATAACTGTATTATATAACTTTTTAAATAAAATACAAATTTTCCAGTATTTTTAAAAGCCCTCCCGACTCAAATATGTTTTTCTTTCTTTAATGCGAGTGTAAAATTTCACTATAATGAATAATATACTAAACTCTCATCTCAAAATAAGAGCAAAAGAAAACAAATATAGATGTTTTGCTACGCTCACGTTACACTGTGTGCCGACTTTTCTGTTAACATTTCAGCTTGTCTGCCTGGAGGCGGGCACAGCAGCATTGATGAAGAGGAGGAGTTTGTTGATTGTAGTATTTTTGGAGCCCAAATAAACATTAGGCATGTGTTAACAAATGCTGAATCTATGTATTAGTTTTCGGTCTTTAATATTATACACAGCTAGAATGTAATACTATAGATTCTTCCATTTAAATTTGCCAAAACTTGGAACAGAGTTCATTTTATTTAAGCAATAATTGTGTAATAATAATAATGTAATTTGCTTTTACATGTTGTAACTAACATTTAGCCCATGGAAACCTAACAAATAAGCAACTAGAGTAGTGAAAGCAAAAGAATATGTTGGAAAAAGTACAATTTTATTTAAATCTTTTATTTTATTTCATTTTATCATTTGTATTTGTTATTATTAGCATTCTAATACTAACAAGATGTTTATTTTCCAGTCTGCAATATTCTTTTACCATTTAAGCATGTACTGTATATAGCTTTTGGATGCATGACATGACAAGCAAATGTTGAGTTTACCCAGAGAGCTTTTCCTGAAGTTGAGGCTTACATACTTTAGCACTACATTATAAATTATATATTAACCAGAACTGTTCCCTGGAGAGTTGGCTTGTTTAACATTTACAGATGTTTAAGATTAGACATTATGGCCTTTTTTTATTATTCAGCTACGTTGCAGCTAGGGCACTAAAAATATCTTGACATCAACCCAACACTGATACACATTTAGATTCTAAGAAGAAAATAGTTAAAGGTGAGCTTATCTTACTGGAGAGACTGAGACATATTTTTTTCACACATTATCTTCTTATTTTTTGTGAACCTAGCCCCCCTCTCTCATTTCTCGACATCACTTTTCTTGGAAAGACTTTTGCTTGAGTTACGTAATAAACCCCTGGATGAGAAACTGCCAAACAAATCTGATAAAGACAAAAGTGCTGGCTCCTTCTGTAAGCTTATCTTCAGATTAAGCTAAGCTCATTTTCATCATAAATCTACAGAAAGTTTCAAGTAGAAATAGTTTCAACTAGAAATAAACTATAATAACTTATACACAAAGTATGTACCCACCTTCCTATTTATTTAATAAATTTTTCCTTTATTTTTATCGCTATTGTCATGCTACAAAAAATCCAAAAAGTAAGATATAGGAAATAAATAGTGTTTGCATCTATGTGATGTGGGGTATAATCTGGTATAAATCTGCAAAGGTGACTCCAGGAAAGCACCCCCACACCATCATGTATCCAACACCATGCATGTAGTTATCGTTTGTGTATCTTTTCTTAGTCACACAAAAATATGGCTTGGAGAAGCAATGATTTATACTGGTCTAATGCCCATTCCTTGAATTGTACATCCCATTTTTTTAAATCTCTTTTTTGGTCATTTTGGCACTTCCTGTTTTAAAAGTTACAGTTATGTGGCAAAGATGCAGGTTCATATGCAAGACGAACAATCCAATCACTGAGTGAGTTTGTGAATTAAAATGTCATGAATATGTATTAAAACATTATTTTGATTCGTCACTCGCGCAGTGGCCGTAATTCCTGCAAAGCTGTGGGTAAACAAATTGATTAACACAAATAAACAGACGACACACACACACACACACACACACGCACACACACACACACACACACGCACGCACGCACGCACACACACACACACACGCACACGCGCACACGCACACACACACACACACACACACACACATAAATGATAGGGGTAATGTCATCTTCTTGAGGAGATTTAACATAATATATATTTCATATATATATATATATATATAGAATCTCTGGTCGCTGCGCTGTTTGCTGTGTCCATCAGCTAAAAGGGTCCCCCAGGAACTGTTGCTTCACTTTTGTTCCTCTGGACCATTTATTAATATTTGTCAAATTCATTGCTTCATTTATTAAATTATTTCTTTTGGTAAGTCTGCATTCCTGGCCTAAACCCTTTACTACAGAAACATTCAGGGGGTCACGGGGGTTACGGGGGTCTACTGGTGCTGATCTCCAGCTCAAATCGCGTGAGGGTACACCCTGGACATGTCGCTTTATTGAGAAAAAGTTAATCTTAAAATGAATTTGTTTTCTTATTTTGTAAAGCTCCAGTTGTTAACTATTTCGCAAAGCTTATAATGAATTAATTTAACATTGCCTGTGTATTTGTCATTTTAAAACTGCAGCATAGAATACGTCCATGTATTTTGAGGTAAAAAGTAGCTATATTTGAAAAATACAGGTTCCACACCTCTAGGAAAATGGCCTGATTGCACGAGGTTTCCCTGTCTTTTGGAGCTTTGAAAACATCACAGTTATTTTAACTCTTTTAAGCATGCTTGATGGTTGTCCACATTTTCCACCCACCAATAAAGAACTGGCTCATCTGAAAGCAGCCCAGTGTGAATGAATATAATGAGTATCTCTCAGAGTTTATAGAATTCCGCCTGCCTGAGACATACCAACACAGCTGTGTCATTTGGCTAGACGTTTTGTAAACAGACACCCTACATTTATGCAAGAGTTTCATCATTTTTATAAGATTCTGCAAGACTAAAATTGTTTAGCAAATGCTATACCCATAATAATAATCCAGTTATTATGGGAATGGCTTCAGAAACTAGGATTTTGTTTGCCACTGCTTTATAAGGATATTTTCGCCAAAAAAAGAAAATGTTCTCACCACTATCAGTAATAATCCTCAAGTGAGATTAATCTTTTTTTTAAAACCCTTTTTTTTTTAAATTGTGGAAGGAAGATGTCCTATTACATGATTTTTAATATGGGGAGGGTCACAGAGAGTCACTGAGAAATGTATGCAAAATAATGCACCCACATCCCCACACTATGCTGCGCCATGGTTAACCTTTGTCATAGTGGATGATGTTAGATAACAGTCTATGTTGATTCTCCGCAGATTTGCACAAACTCCGCCCATCAAAAATTGGCCTGACATGTCCCCAAAAGAACGGCTTTATTTATAAATCTGATATCACAAAAGTGTTCAAACCAAATCAAAGTTTATTTATAAAGCACCACACCAACACCAAGGTTGACCAGGGCGCTGAACAATAATATTAATAATAATAATATTACTATACAGAAAAATAAAAACAACATTCCAACGGAATCTCCATCTCCTGGGTTAAAAAGATCTTTAAAAAGATTTATTAGAGATCTTTCCTTTAAAGGACCCCAGCCCAGTGAGGGACACTGGCAGTAAGGTCCACAGCTGTGGAGCAAAAACACTAAATGCACGGCCACCCCGATGTTTATTATTTACTTTAGGCACAGTAATAAACAGTAGATTCGCTGACCCTTCTGTTGCGCGTCTATGTTACCAATATCTCACTAATATAGACAGGAGCTAACTCTTGCAGAGATTTAAAAACAAAGGTGAGGAGCTTGAAGCCAGTGAAATTCCCTTAAAACGTTTGTAATATGGGACTTCTTTTTCGTCCTAGTTAGAAAGCGTGCTGCAGCGCTCTGAACCACTTGTAGGCTGGCACTGCTGGATATTGCCAATACTGGTAATGCCAGAATATAAGGGTTTACACTAATCTAGCCATAATTGTTGTATTTTTGCATTCACCCTATTACATGTGAGACAATCTTATTAATGTTTCACAAAGATACATTGATTAAGAACATTCTTTATTCATTATCAGTAAGCTACGTGTGTCTTTGAAAGGCTCACAACTGTATTAGCAGCAATTCCAGTATTTTGGTCACTGTTAAACCTATGTAACTAGTTGTAAAATTGTAAAACCTACTAAAAGAATACAATGCACGTTTCAGAAGGTCTGTTTATATTCATGTCAGGCTAAGCAGGGACAGGCTCTTCTGAGTTTTATCTGGGATCTGATAGGTCTATATCTTTGCTGTCTTCAGTATTTGTAATAATAAAGATCAGTATTTACAGCATTCTTCCCCTGTCCCCCATAAAGGGTGAGTTATTTAATTTCGCCATTTCTGTGGGAGGAGCGGTGGGGTTTGCAGTAGCTCCGAAATCCCTTTTTTGGTCATTTCTGTGCTGGAAGAGATGATAAACCAGTGAGGAATATGAAGTTGTTCACATGGTGTTACTAAAACAGTTTGGCCCTCGACCTTGTGCTGTGTCATTTGGCTGGAGTTAGGAATTTTAGATCAGTGCCAAGCAGACGACTACTGAAACAAGCCTCCTACAGAGTTTCTGCTTCATTACAGCCTCGTGTTACTTCTCTCATGAGGCTGTCGAGGCTTTCCAGTGGTTGTTTTCTAATTTAAGTGATGTTTTCACTTAATTCTAGTCTTTTTAATAACCTCCTCAGAAGGATTTGGTTTTAATTAAATGTTGACTAATGCTCCACACTGTATTTTCTCTTCTATACTCTAAACTCTTGCTCATCTAGATTATATAAATGGTAAAATCCTAATTAACCATAATCCATAGTTATCATGGTACTGTAAAATGGAGTGCTACTTCAGCCACACTATTTGGTATTTTTAGATTTATGGCTCAAACATTGAGAAACTTGATGATTATTATTATTATTATCATTATTAGCATTACGTAGCTTTCAGTCCAGTTCCTTTTCACTTTGACCCCTTTATTAATTATGTTTTAATTCATGTACGCCGTCAGTTGCCTTGCATGATAACAAATGCATGCCCTTGGATAGAAACAATTAAGCTACAATAGATGTTTATCGCAGATTATCATAGACTTCCAAAATAGAAAACCACGGATGTTTACGGCATCTGTAGAGGTTGTAGTTGATTTTAGAAGTTTCAAACAATTGAAATGTTTTGTAACGCAGGCTTATATGAAACCAATGAGATTTTTATCGTTTTTTTATGTTGTACATTTTGTTTATTCTGTATGAGTCAACATTTCATTACTGCAAAGATTTTCTTGTGAAAGGATTGCTTTTTCTAAGCTCTCCAAAAGTGCAGTAACCAAAATAATCTCTAAACATAACCTGTGGAAAAAAGAAATGTGTTTTCAATTATGTGCAATTTAGCCTTCGGAGCTTCTCCCTCCAATCCATTATTTATAGCTCACTGAACAAATTCAGTCTTCAGCTAAACTATAGCTTTTGCTGACTCATTTTCCCCTACATTTTGGCGACAGTCCATTTTCCAAGGAGTGAACCAAGTCTGGTTTTCATTTGTTATTGGTTGCTATGGTTACAGCGCCTTGAATTCCATTGGGTTTCCCCCCTAAATTAAAACTGGGGGATGTCAGAACGGTTGGTTGCATGCTCTTTGCCACATTGCACTCAATGCACACATGGGGAAAATGTTACCGCCATCAAGGTCTTTCAACAGCTCGTTTTTTAGAACTTTCAGCTTTTTTTCCTTGTAGACTTTTTGGAGATGTCCAGCTGCCCCAGTAGTCCTGCTGTGGCAGAAGTTTCTGGAAAATCATAGGCTATATAAAAATAAAGCAGAATTGTTTTATTGCTATTATATTTAGTGTGCAAAAAAGATTTGTGAACTGTTATAATATAAATCTTATAAATCTTTTTTTAATGTATGTAATGCAAGTTTGCTCCATGAGTACTAAGTAAAAGACTTAAACATGTAATATTTTACCACACATGTCACACTGAGCCATCAAGTGCTCACAATTACACAATATAAACATAAATAAGTTGTGTTTTTACAATTTAAAATTGCTAAATAATGTCCGTTCAGCATGTGCATCTATAATGTCTCTTCAGAATTGATGTTTGACAACTTTAAATGCAAGCATTTTCATAAAATAGCTGTGCATTTCGTCAGTCCACGGTCACTGCGAGCACAAAAGCTTTCATGTGTGAGAAGAGAAAGAGCAGGAAGGGGGAGTGGGCACCTGTGACATATCTGGAGTTAATCTCCCGTCCAGGAGAGCGGACTCCAGGAATGAGAGTTATGTGAGATTCAGATCACAACCCTCTCGGTCTCTCTGTAGAGAGCCATTTCCTTATCTTGATGCTGCTGAAAATTGACAGGTGTGTGTCCTACTACATTTCGTAACAGGTTTGTTTCTATAATTTCCACATTTGTTTAGAATTTTGTTATTAAAATGAGTGTTCCAAGTTTATTTAAATTCCTCTCCTCTGGCCTCAAGAGTCGTCTACTTTTCAGAATCTTCGGGACTTTTATTATACATTTTACATTCTTCTCAGTTTAACCTGGTAAATGTATGTGCAAACCTACAATTTCTGCCAATCTAGTTGCATAACTAATTAAGGAGAAATATTTGGTTAGCAATTTTTTTCCTCTCAATAATAACCTCAATAATGTTACTTTAAACCTTGAGGTTTTACCTTGAGGGAACAACTTTTCTCATTCTGATTGTGGGCAGTTTTGCATAACATAACATAAAATGTTCTGAAAATTAAGACAAAACAAGATCACAGTAGCTTGTCTTCAAAATGCTCAGTGTTAGTAGTCGGCTTGAGCTGAAATTGTCTGATAAGAGACAAAATGGTAGCCAGCATTCACGATTGACTAGGAAAGGAATCTTCTCCTTCAGAAAATGTCTTACCATTTATGAAGATTCATGCTCAAGATCTAGTCATAGCATTTTTAGCTTAACACCAGTAGTGTACCTTGTGCGCATCATGATTACGAATGATCCTCATTACTTTTTAAGCCTTTGGTCTTTCAGGTGTTCAGTTTTTTTTTTGTCTACTTGTTAATACACTTCAGATCATCCCTGTTCTCTTCTGTTCCATTGATTCTATTGACCATTCGGGAAGGACATGATTTGTCAGTCCACCTATGTTTACTCATTGCAGGTGAAAAGTTTCTTTTTGACCTTCAGAGCCGGGTTGAGGCCTTTGAGAACCATTGGACTGTTCTCTTGCATTTGGCTCCTTCAGCTCAAATGCTGCTTTTCCTCCAGGTTTTTGTAACGGCATGATGGGTTTGGTATGGCTTAGCGCTACTTGCAGAGTTCACATATGTAAAAAAATACTCCCATAAAAACCAAAAGAAGTAGAAAAGCCTAATATTGAAGGCACTCAACCACTGAAAGAGTGCAGTGACTTTTTTCCGGCCAATCAGGGAGCTCAATACCTGAACAGTCATTGATCAACAGGATGTTGTGTCACGCTTTTCTTTACAATCATAGAAAATATCACCTTGGAATTACTTTTTAGAAGCTTATCCAAATGAATGGATAACCCTCCAAAAAGCCTAGTCCAGCCTAGCCGCGTCTCTTAAAACCATATTTGGTAATGCTAATAAGTGATATTTTTTCAACTGATTTTATTAAAAAAAAAATTTGGGATTAGTGCTAAAAGTATTGAAACCAATAAAGTTACCAGGGCGCCTAAATTTCGTTTGAGTAGTACTTACACACTTTCATATAAACTTTATTTCACTTCTAAAATATCTCTCTGTTTGTCTCATTTTTGATATAGGAACTGAAATTTGATGATAAAAATCTATTTAGCGCTTTTCCAGAAGCTCAAAGACGTTTTACAATTTTCAGAGCATTATTCGTTCACTCCACATTCACACCCCGGTGGTGAAAAACTACCTTGGTACATTTGGCACCTTTGGCCTCTTGCCCACCACCAAATACACCCCACCTGGCGCACACATCCACACAGGGCAATGTGGGCGAAGTGGGGTTTGAACCGCCATCCCTGTGACTCCCATCCCACTTGCCACTTGATGTCTATGACAAATTATGTCTAAAGGAAATACATGAAAGTTTACAGTGCCCAAACTTTTGCATACCAGCATACAAACATATTTCACCAGCAAGGATCCTTGATTACTATGCTGTTCCTCAGACCTGGCATTTCCTCATGGAACAATAAATGTGCAATAAGTTGGTGACCCTACACTTTTGTGAGTGGGATTGTGAATGTGTGACCATGCAATGTGTTGTCAACCTGTCAAAGATAGACTACATCCCCCCATTTGTGTTAGAATAGATAACAGCAAACCCTGAGAACCTCATTAGATTTATAACCGGCTATAGAAAGTGAATAATTGAAATTCCGCATTGAAGCTACCAAAATGACCCCGACAACCGTCTACTGACAAACACAGAGCATTACTTTCCATTGATGTATTTGGCAGACACTTGTATCCAATGAGAGTAATTGAGTGCAGTAAAAGAAACACATTTCTTTCATTTCCTAGGGGTACAGGAAATGGTTTACTGACCAATACTAAAGCTATAGCAACATGCTACACCACTGTAACGCTGCAGATCCCAAACATTGATGAAGTATCCGCATGGGCTTTGCAAGACCGAGTAGTAATAATCGTTCCTTTTGGTTAACTTCCTGTTAATATATAGCAAAGTTCTTTCAAGGTAATTTGTGAGGGTTTCAAGAGACAAGAATTTGAATTCCAAATGGCCCAGGGCGCATAAATACAAACATTGGTGTCGAGTTGTGAGTCACTGTTTAATAGGAATACCAAACCTTGGCCCTGGGAAAAAGATGGATGTCCAGTTTAACTGTTGGAGGAATAACTTATAGTATGTCCTGAGATTTTAACAATAGTGACCAGTGTTTTGTTCGCACTTCAAATCGTCTGGATTGTCATTATACTGTCTTTGAAAGCGAACTATAATGTTTGGTTGCTTTTTCCCTCGGATACATTGAGGACAAAAGTGTTTTGTGTAGCTGTCTGGACAGAAAAATTAATGAGCTGAGTAGGCAGCACAGAAGTGGGATTCTTGTCGTAGCATGCGACTTTAGTAAACCAATGTCTCACCCAGTTCAATAAGGCATTGAGTTTCTCTGTATTGTGCATGTAAATGAAGTTTAAGATCTCAAATCTATATCCTCTCCTATTAAAAGAAATCCCTGCTTATGATAAAACATTTAGATGTAATCTGAAATGGCCAATGCTCATAATTTTACACCGTAGCTCCAGTTTTCCATCCACAAATGTTTTCATTGACGTCGTCATCTGCAAACCAAACTTTCATCTGCTTTTCCCTGAATGGGCTGCTCCAACCGTGACGAAGGAGGATTTGAGTGGAAACAGTGCTTCACAGTTAGCCGCAAATTCCCGCTTTTACAAGCCCTCGGTGGAAACATTCTTCACTTAGACGTCTTTTCATTTGAACAGTTCATAGGGTTCCCTTCTGCAGATTTTTTTCAGTTCTGTTTCTGCAAAGAAGGCTGTTTCATAATACTATATATTCCGCAAAAAATATATACATTTAAAATATAAGAATACAGCTCAATACATTTGTCTGACAACCTAGTTTCCTTTCAGAATCAACATGTTCTATGGGATACTATACTACAAAATAAATCTATGTTGCAAAAATGAGTACACCCCAATTATAGTCTTAGGAGAAAACTGGCACTTACCGGTAAGTCTACAATATTCTAATTAACAGTTGTCAATGCCCTTCCCATTTTAATGCTGTCAGCAATGGCTCCCCATGGAAGAAAAATATCACAAAATCTTTACATTATCAGTCAAAATACTGTAGAACTGTAGTGAACCAAAAAGATGGAAGTACAACCGTCTTACAGAGACGTCTAGGTTGTCTACGTTTATTAACTTTTCAAAGGAGTATTGTTTGATGGGAAGGGTTGAAGAAAATCCCCATGCAGTTAGCCAAAGCAGTAGAAAGCCAAACTTGAGTGCATTGAAGAATGGAAAAACATAGATGTTCCAATATTTAGCCTAGAAGACTTGTGGAATGTATTAATTTTTGAAGATTTTGTGATCTAAGTTAGATTATTGACCTTTGATGTTACGGCAGTGTTAAATAGAACATGCAAAAGGTTTGGAAATTCATACTTTTTAAAGAGGGTGTACTTATTTATGCTAAGCACTGAACATTTTAAGATTACTCATGTCTGCTGTACCGAACAATGGGAATCATTTTTATAAAATGGGGGGGGGGGGGATATGAAAATTTCTATGCAATCTAACCTTTTTCTGTGAATTTACATTTAATGTCTGACAGATTTACGTTGTTTCCATAGGACAGTAGCATACTGTGTCTTTTAAACTTTTTTAACATAGAATCCAACTGGAATACTTATGGAATCTGTTTAAAAATCAAGTAAAACAAGAAATTTAGAAAAGTCACAACAAGCAAATACTGTAGCACCCATTTGGAGGAATGGCTCATATGAATTTATTACCCTTTGGTACATGACAAGTGTTGATCCTGGATGTTGTCACCTGTGATCTGTTTGTCCTTATTTGTACAGTCACCAGTAAACATACAATGCATAATTTTTAACTGTAATAAAATACATATTTCATCCCTAGTGCAGTATTATCGCTTCCACCATTGTGTGGGTACCAGTCTCTGATGTCGACTGGAATCTGAAAAAAAATAAATTCAAAGTTATTGCATTTTCTGATCATGAAAATGGATCCAAACTTTGATTTAACTTGTACACCGCTTACCCATCTTCTCCATCCAGAAGCTTTTTATAGGTGGCTATTTCGGCCTCCAGCTTCATCTTGATGTTAAATAAGGTCTGGTACTCAAGCATGTGTCTCTGAATTTCATCGCGGAGCTGCTTAATCTCAGATTCCCTCATCAAAAGAATTCCATTGTGCTGCTCCAACTGCATGCCATATCTCAACTTTGTTTCATTTAGGGATTCCTCTAAAGATGCTCGCTGCAAAAGTCACATTTATGAGCAATATTAAAAAAAACAGGTCAATCATGCTTTGCATTTACACCCACATTTAAAGTCAGAGACTGCAGCTCAGTTTCCAATTGCTGCATCTGTCGACGGCTCACACTGAGCTGAGTGCTGGATTCCTTCAGTGCTGAGGTGTTCTCTAAAACTTGAACCTGCACCACGGAAATCTAGAAAAAACAAATACGAAGTGTTATATTTCTTATTGTTAACAGAAACATTAGAAATATTCCACACCTTTGAGTCATGCCAGTTCTTGAGATCTTCTCGGTTCTTCAAGACAATCTTTTCATAAGTGGCTCTCATCTCCTCCATGATCTTTGCCAAATCCTGTCCTTTGGTAGCAGTCACATCAACTTGCACTCCAGATTGGGTAATTTGTCCATAAATTTGAGACACTTCCTGACAAAGGAATTTAATTATTATTTTGATAGTGACGTTTTTAGAAATGGGCTGTTTGAAATATAATTTGTGAATCTACCAGTTGATGCTGCTTCTCTATCTCCACAAGTTCCACTTTCAATCCCTCAACGTCATGTTCCAGATGCAGTCGAGCCATGTTGGTGTCATCCAGAAGCTTCCTCAGCACATTTAGGTCAGCTTCAACATACTGCCTCAGCTGCAATTCATGTTCAAACCTGGAAAAATGGCATTGTTTCATTCCAAATGTAACTTTATCTAGGGTTCTTTCCACAATTTTAACTTTGTAACAGAAAAGAGAGACATTTGTTCTCTTTCTGATGTGGACTCTCAAAGCCCCCCCCCCTCCCCTTTCTCTTAGGACAATGTGCCTTTTTTCATTTTCATGTCTAATGTTAAACTACATAAAGTAACGTTTTCTGTTAAATCTTCTTAAACCCTGCTTTCATTGTTTTCTTTCTTGGATTTTGAAAGAATATATCATTAACAACTGCATTATATATTAATCTTGACAAAAAGAGACTTTATATAGAAAATATTTAGAAAAATATGTTTTATATTTAGTTGTTTTAATTTGCGTTATAGTATATTTACAAAAGTTTTTTATATTAATCTTTTTACTCAGACTCAAGGGCACAGTTGAAGGGGCTCATAGACTGACATTTTAACCAGGAGAGCCCAGGGTGCAGACTTGTATCGTAGCTGCTGGATAATCTTATAAATCACTGCCATTGCTGGGAATCTATTCTGGAGAAAATGTAAAAATGGACTAAGAGGCACCAAATAATTTGGTTAAGTCGCTTAAATAATACGACAATGGGGTTTTTATGTGTGAAATAAGTTTGACATGCTACGGAACCATGTTCATGCATGCAGTTTGATATGTTCTGGGTTGAGTTGGTCATGTGACTCCACCCACCGTTCTTACAATGGGGATTGTAGAAGTGATTAGTCAATTATATGTTTAAATAAACTAAAGTAATAGCAGTAGAACATATTTGTTGACAATTGTCTGGTTGCATAAATGCTCTAGAGGTTTATTCTGTAGCATTTACACACTGCTTTATGAAATGGTAAGTTCTAACAGAGAGAAAATGAATAAAGGAATCATTAAAATGACATACTTCATCCTGTAATCGTGAGCTGCCAACTTAGCATTGTCGACTTGAAGGCTGACATGTTTATTTCTCATGGTCATCTCCAGGATCTGTACAGAAATAGACAGAATGTCTGGATTTAACGGCGCTGGTTGCTAGTTCTCTCTTATCTCATATGACAAGATAGAAGCTACTCAAGTTCATGATCAAAGTTCATTTGTGAATCATCATTTCTTTTAACTAAACTCTTGCATTAAACCAAATTTCCCTCATTCAATTGTAATCTCTCAGTATAATGTTTTTTCTCTCATGGATATATTAATTTGGTCTTTTAATGCAATGAGAGACAAAATTAAAAGTGTTTTTAAACATTTCCATGCAACTTAAAACAAAAAAGATTTAAAGGCTTAATTTCAAATCACCTCTTTTCGAAGTTTATCAAGGTTGGGTTGGAAGTGACTGTAGTCTGTATTTTCTGGACCTTTTATCTCCAATATCTTGCGGATTTTCACCTCTAGCTCCCCATTAGCCTTCTCCAAACTCCTGACCTTTTCCAGATAAGAAGCCAGGCGTTCGTTCAGAACTTGCATGGTTTCCTTTTCGTTTCCAACATTTCCATCAAATCCCATTTGTACATTGGTAGAACCAAAGATGTCTTTAGAAACAGAACCCAAACTCCCAGTTCTTCTCCGGAAGGTAAATGTAGGATGCAACATGCTGAGATCGTCTGAAGACAAACGATAGATTCTTTTGCTCTGAGCGGTGAAGTTTTGCATTTTGTAGAGCTGTCGAGAATAGACGAGGTCAAATGCAACGGCTGGTTCTGAGAGGTTTGAGATTTTTATCGTTTTAAGTTTCTTATGTACTAGACCTCATTTTACTATCTTTAGACTCTGGACTCACACTCCACCCAACAGCTTTGTGCTATGCAGAATTATCCAGGGAACTAGAGTATCTCAACTCTCCTTGAAATTACTTTGAAGTGATTTTTAATTAAATTTGAATTTTCAATTTCAGTTTATCATCATCACTCTTTTATCATCCAAGTTGCAGACAAATTTATCTGCGCTTTGATTTACCAAAAACATTGACTTTTTACTGGGTAGCAGCAATGTCCTCACTTTGAAAATGTTAGGTATTCTGGGAACATTTTACAATAATTGATTCCAGAATTATAGAACATTACAATTATAGCAGCATAGCAACTGTTAATATATTGTCATGGTGTACAGGACCAGACCCCAGGTATGAGAACCAGTGCAACATTTATTACAGGTTGATCATGAGCATGTCTGCAGATTCCGCCTACAAGCAGATCAGGCATCAGTTTGTGTGTTAAGGTTTAAGCGTAGTGTTGCATTACCCTTATTGTTATTTTGTTCCGTCTGCAAAACTCAAAGCAAAAACATCCAAACTGGACACTTTTCCAACTGGTACCACTGAAAGAATTGCGTGAAAATCTAATGCTTGGAATTTTTTTCCATTGACGTAACATGGGGTCAAACTTTGTAAAGCTGTAACACAAACTAAGAACCTCACAGAAGCATCAAACAGATCACACCTGTGGAGGTTACCAGTTTGTGTATATAAAAATACTGTTAAAAAATATTTTAAACTTACTTAGGCTCTAGAAGGGTTTAAATATTTACCATTGACATATAATAACCATTGAAAATAAATGGGAAACATCAACAAAAATATCTTCAAGATGAAGCATTGCAGAGAAATTGGGGTTTGTTTATGTTAAGCATAATAAAAAATGCTCCCTACCAACAAAACTTTACCTTAGCAACCACCTTTTCTGGACTTTATCTCAGCTTTGGTAAATGATAAAAACATGTTTGTCTGACTTACATTGACAAAGGGAACATAATATTGTATATAATCCCTCCATAACAACCAGAGGGTTTACCATAGCAACCAATTTGGCATATCATTTCAGCTAATGAAAATCATTGAAACAGGAGGTGGTTTAAATCACTCATATTGGCATGGGGAACTTTCTATGATGACACTGACTCCTCTATAGCAACCAAATATTCTACCTTGGCAACCAGTCCATTTTGCTCATGAAAATACCTCAAACAGTAAATTTACAAGTTTTGTTCAAACTTTAGCCATCTAGTCAGGTAAAATAACCCATTACCTTCACAAGAATTATGTACTATTGACTTATCCACATGAAAGTAACTTTAAAAACTTTCTCAAAGTTCTTACATGACACATTTTTATCTTAATTCCCAACACAAATGACCCATCTAGTTTTGTAAAATAATGTCTGGATCAATGAATTTCCGTATTTCTATTCAGGACTAAAACAGGTGACAAAAATTACATGACAAATCTTACAAATGTCATTATATAACCAAATAACATGATTTTACCAACTAGAATATGTTCCTGGATCAACATCTGAGTAAAAGTAGAGTCTAAAGATTTATAAATTAGCGATTAATAGAAGGTTTCGTATCTTTGTGGTTTTAAACCTCTTCTTGCAGGTGTTTTTGTACTGGAATGTTGTCTCAAGAGGAAGACATATTTGCCAACGTTACACAAACCAATGTTCATAAGTATAGAGTTGATGAAACAGGACCAGAGACAGCATTTATTTAGCTTTAAATTGTCTTGTTTTATTTGAAAGAACTAGACATGGTGACAACACAACACAGAAACAAAATGGGGCAATCGAAGATCTCTAAAACTCATCACAACAATATGCAATAATTGCAGTAGTGTTCAGTCTGTTTTGGCTGCAGTAATCAAACCATTACAATTAGTTAGGTTTTTAATTAGTGTTGAAAAATGCTGGCTTAATCTCATTGCGTATGAGATGCTTACAATAAGGCACTTTAGAATAAATACAGTCCATCTTGAATTAAGATGATCTTATCATTGGCCCACAACGTTTATCTGATGTGTTCTTGAGCTGCAACTTCCTCAAAGATTCCTTTCCTTGGTCTCTGTGCTGGACGACACCACCTTCCCATCCACCAGCGTCTGGGTGACGGTCATCACCTTAACCCTTTTCTGCTCTTCAAGAGCGTCCTGGAGCCTACAACAGACAACCCATTCGTAAGCGACCACACAAAGTACAGAACTGCACATTATCCTCAAAAGCAAGCTTACTTAAAATCTCCACCATCCAGCAGCCTCCTGTAGGTAGCGATCTCTGCCTCCAGCTTCATTTTAATGTTCAGCAGAGCCTCGTACTCCTGCGTCTGTTGCTGGATGTTGCTGCGCAGTTGCGTGAGCTCAGCCTCCAATTGCAGGAGGACTTTGTTGAGGCTCTCGATCTCCATGTTGTATCGCATTTCGGTGTCCCTCAGGGTGCCCTCCAGCGAACCTTTCTGAAGATCACAATGAAGAGATCTCTTTAAATAACGGTGCATAATGGAAAGATTGGTAATGGGAATAATGGGAAGAAGCTCACCAGGTTCTTCTGTGACTCCAGCTCAATTTCCAACGTCTGAATTTGTCTGCGGAGGTCATTGACTTCTGTGCGTGCTCCCTGCAGCGCTTCTGTGTTCTGCGTGACTTGTACCTGAATCTCTGTGATCTAGAAAGAGCACGATTTCCCATCAGCCTAGATTTCGACCTGCAAACAATATCGACTCTCTGTTGTAACATACTTGAGATTCGTGCCAGGCCTTCAGCTCCTCCTGGTTCTTCAAGGCCATCTTCTCATACTTGGATCTAATTTCCTCCATGATTTGGGCGAGATCTTGTCCCTTAGGAGCGTCAACATCTACTTGCACTCCAGACTGGGCGATCTGGTTGCGAAGCTCCATTACCTCCTGTTTGGCGGAGAAGGCCATAAAACATGTCGTAAAGGCACACCCGGTGATGTGGTTAACAAATATTTCCAGATGTCGAAATGATGTGTACTCACATTGTCATGGTTCTTCTTGAGGAAGATGAGCTCTTCTTTAAGGGCCTCGATCTCGCTTTCAAGGTTCATGCGGTTCAGGTTGGTGTCATCGATGACCTTTCTCAGGCCGGTAATGTCGGCTTCGACACCTTGGCGGATAGACAGCTCAGATTCATACCTGGAGGCACAACAAAGTCAATAGGTCAATGATCCTCTATAGAGTTTTTCCTCATTAGGCCAAAGGTGATCACTAACTTGACTCTGAAGTCATCAGCTGCCAGACGGGCATTATCAATCTGGAGCACTAGACGAGCATTGGTTGTGGTGGCATCAAAGATCTGGGAACAAAAGAGAAATCGGTGAAAACGGTTTAATGCTCTGACTAAACAGGAGCTGCTTGCTATGGTCAGTCATGCTTTGCTTAGATAACAGCTGCGTGCTGGAGGACAAAGTCTGTTTGAAGATAATTATTAATCGGCAGCCATGTTGGAAAAGCTGGTGTCCGTTGGACACATGCAAATGAAACTGTGGTTACGGTTATGAACAATGGTTGGGATTTTCCTGAGATGCTTTGTTTTGTAAATTCTTTCCATATTTGCAGACCAGCTTATGGAACAGGGTGAGACAAAAAAATACTCTTTGGGAGGTCAACATGTTTTTCCATATGCAGAGAGGCGTTGGCTTTGTATTGATATAATAGCAGACCTACTCATATTGCCTCCACTATGGTGACAATCTCTCTCCCGAAGGAAAAGCCTTGGTTATCAGTGACATATTAGGGTTCAAAAGCAACCTCAAGATAAACCAAGTATTATCAGTGTTTTATCTTTCGAAATAGCTGTTTTATGAACTCAGGGATCAAGAGAAAGCCAGTATATAACTGAAACCTCACATCTGTTTGTGTTTTTCCGCCTCCAAACTCTCTCTGATGAAACCAAGACGTTAAAAAGGACATTTCCACACTAATCAAAGTGCTTCTGTGTAACAGGACAAGTACTGTATAAACACCGGATGGAACTGCTTATGGAAAACCATCTCGAGTTGCGTCTCCTGAAGAACTCCCCCATCCCTTTGGATTTTTTTGCACATTATCTGTAATGGCCATCAGTAAATATTCACTCCACCCGTTTCAATCAAAGTGACTTTAAGAAAATGCTCTCTTTTGAAACCCAATAAATATACAGGGCTGTGAAAGCCATCACATTAACTTCTTTATAGCACCCATAAAGTTTCCAGCTCTCCTCTCCCTCTCATTCAAACTCACCTTCTTACGCAGCTCGTCAACGATTGGCTGGAAGCGGCTGTAATCGTGAACATCAGGACCTCTCTTGTCTAGGGCCTCACGGATCTTCAGTTCCAGTTTGCTGTTGGCCTGCTCCAGGATCCTCACCTTTTCCAGGTATGAGGCCAGACGGTCATTCAGGTTCTGCATGGCCATCTTCTCGTTGCCCATGATCTCACCGGTGGCTCCAGTGGCACTCATTTGGATGGAGCTGGACATCGAGGGGAGTCCCATGCTGCTTCGGACTCCTGAGTAAGAAGCAGAGGAGATACGGGTTCCCTCGCCTCCAGCACCACCGTAGATGCTCGCAGCCCGGTAGGTTGGCACATTAGTGGTGCGCTTGATGGACATGTGGGATACTGGAACCTGGGAGGTTGAGGAGCGCACGCTGTAGCTTGTTCTCACACTCATGATGGCTGAAGCAGACGATTGACTCTGGAGAGAGGTAGAGCGCAGTAACACAGCAGAGGAAAGCACAGGGCATGAGGGACACCCTCTGATTTTATGAACACAGCTCTTGGAAGCCCCGCCTCCAGCCCCTCCCTACAGCCAATCACCTTTTCCATGTCCAGCATGAGGTTTTGTGGGCTCTCAAAGTCAACGGACTCCCTTTTTCTTCTGAATTAACCCTGAAATGCTCATTGGTACAGCTTTTTTTTAATCACATGAAAGCATTATTGAGAAGATATTATACAATTGATCTTTTTAAAAGTAACACATGGTCAGTTAATGAGGAACAAACTCATGGGAATACATTTTTAATTAAATAATTTAAAAACATTCTATAAATTATACAGATTTATTTTTAATACCAATTACACATTCTTAGCTAAAATTCATGTGCTTAAAACATAATTTACTATTCTATGCATTTATAAAAAGAGTTAACAATAAACAACTATCTTTAAATTGATTAAAACAAACAAACATTAATTAAACTGTATTTATTTAACAATTGTTTTTTTACAAATACATATTTTTAGCTGAAATTAAATAACATTAATTAATGTTATAAACATTTAGAACACTGAATAACTATGTTTAATTAATTAAAACAAACATTTATTAATAAGACTATTTATTTAGCACTTTTTGGCAAATTTTCTGTTACACATAAACAATTATCCTGTCATGTTTACTTTGCCAAAAATATTAATAATGAGCTATTTATTTATAAAACACATATGTATTTTAATTGAAAAATATAATTTGATCATTAATTTTTTTAATAAGGCTAAAAATAACAAAAATCTGTAAAATGTTTTACATTTAAAATTTCAGTTTTAATTTAAATATTGTGTACCATCACAACAGAAGAGAATAATGTGTTGGTTTTTTTATATGAAACTTTTGAAGCAGGATGAATTACATGCACTATTGAGTAACTCCTCCAGTGAAACTGTTGAGACATCACTATTTTTGCGACATTCCACATTCTGCCAGTGTGGCTCAAAAGGAATAGTGTTACAGCAAGCTATCTTTTCAAAAATATTTGTTGATTATTTGAATTTATAATGAATTCTAAACCAAAACCTGAAAAGCTTTAGCACCTCCATTACTTCCAGCGGTAAAATATCTGATCAGACAAGGATTTTCCTGAAATGCCACGCCTGTAAGAGGATGTGTGAACAAAGGAACAATCCAAGTCTGCCTCCTGAGTACACTCACAAACACACACATGTTTGGACAAAGAAATGAGGTAATCACTGAAACCCATCTCAGTCCTGCTGGAGACTGAAAGCCATTCACAAATTGGATTAGACCTAGACTTGAATCTGAAATAGGTTTCAGCAAAGTTTCATGGAAGATACATCCACCCAGACTCTAACAAAAGATGTACTTCAGGTTTCCAGATTGATTATATAAAAACGACACCCAAAAGCATCTGTGAAAGTATTACCTCAACAAATCTGAGGTGATGAACTCTCATTTTAAAGTAAACAATACTAAATATATAGACGAAATAGTCCAATCAATAATTGATTGGTAATCAGTTCCACAAGTTATGAGCTTTTGATGGTTTTTAATGCACATAACAAACATTTCTTCTCTTTTAACAATGTGTTCCACACATTTGTTCTTTGGGATCTATTTATTGGCTTAAAAGTGTTCCGGGTGAGAGTTTGGCAGTGTATGTGTTTCAGTGATCCTCCCTTATCCATTGTGTTGGAATGTGTTTGTTTGAGCACCGCAGGAATTTGATGTGAAAGAATGTAGATCAATGTTCTCCACATTTCCAAAGCTCAGTTTGTGATAAACTTTAGTTACTGATGGAAATAGTTCTTTATATAAATCTCTGTCGGACATAGACTAGACAAGCGCATCTCCTCCAAGATCGTTTGAGTGGTCACAAACTTTGTCAAGACATCCAAATTGCTATATCTTTTCAGACTGGTACCACAAAAAAGAATTCAGTGGTATCATTGAGAATGCTGGGAAATTTCCCATTGACTTAACATGGGGTCAAACTTTGTAAAACTGTAACTCAAACTGAGAACCTTGTGGAAATTTCAAACTGACCACACTTATGGAGGTTATCAGTCTGCGCAAAAACATACCAGCCACAGTGCAAAACTATTTGAACCCCAAGCTTTAGAAGGGGTTAAATATTTATTATCAACTTATAATGGCCATTGAAAATAAATGGGAAACGACAACAAAGACATCTTCAAGATGAATTGTCGCAGAGATGCTTCATTATATTTATCATAGATACCTAGCAACCAAAATTTTAACCCTAGCAACCACATCTTCTGAACTCTACCTTAGCTTTGTTTAATGACTGTTTACCAAAGAAAGTACTTTGTAGAAATCGTAGAAAAAATGTGGTTGGTTTCTGTTACTCATAGTGACAATGGGAACATGTCAAAGGTTGTGTATATAAACTTTAGTCATCTAGTTCTTTTAACTACTTCTTAGTAGTAGAGAAGTAAATAATATAATTGCTATCTTAAAATAAATATATGGGTGTAAATTTAGATTAATTAATATTTCCAGAATTTTTTTAAAGTGTATTTTTTATGATTAGGA
Source organism: Danionella cerebrum (assembly GCA_007224835.1). Taxonomy (NCBI): domain Eukaryota; kingdom Metazoa; phylum Chordata; class Actinopteri; order Cypriniformes; family Danionidae; genus Danionella; species Danionella cerebrum. Next base: position 12,526 of record SRMA01027123.1, on the reverse strand, counting down.
TAGAATTAACACCATTGCCATTATTTATTAAAGCCAATAATGGAAATTAGTTTTGGCTGCTTTATCTCATAGGGTGTGAATGACATCTCTTAAGCTTTTAAACATTTTTCCAAAACCTTTGTAAGCATGCGGGATGCCAGATCCCCTCACTCCACCCTTGGGAGGATTGTGACAGAATCACAGTGAAGATCTTGAGAAAGGCCTGATTAAACACGAAGGTGGTCATTTCGTAACGCGCAGAGGATGTATTTGAGGTGTGTCAACCCCAGCATTGACAAAATGAATTTGAATTGTTGTTTTTCAAGAAAACATCAAGCTCATTCAATCTATTTCAGGTTACATGGCATTTCCATTCAAAGAAAACTGCTTCGCGTAAATGGGGAGTGATTGATTACCTCAGAGCTCTGATCAAACACTCATTGGTGAATGCACTGCCATGGTCTTGAATGGATAAGTCAAAACATGTGCGCAAATCGTCATTCTGTGCACGCCTTGACATAGTAGCACCTATGTGTAAATATGAGGCTCACTGTTACTCAACAAAACTGATACTAAGCATCTTTATATTTTTCACACGCTATCTGTTGCGAAATAAGATGTTTTTGAAAAAGATTCTAGAGGTTTTTGAGCATTTGTATTGAAACATCTGACCCCTAGATTTCTGGCTTCCTAATGTGTTTCATACAGGTATCTATCTGAGGTTAGAAGCCTCTCTTTTCTAGGACCACCATCTCTTTGTCTGTAGCAATCGGTTGATCGGATTCCAAAACATCCATTGCTAGGACCAAAGATCTGTCCAAAAATGTTAAAGACAAGACAGGAACAGCTATCACCAAGCCGCTTGGTGAGAAGTTATGCAAATGGAGGAAACCAAAAAAACTTTTCAATCTTACCCGTGATCTCAAGGTTGTTGGCGAAGTGTAACTTTGTCCTGAACGCTGGGAGGAGGAGGAGGAGAGGGGGTGGTGTTTAGATATCAGTAAATAAATACATTTGCTTTTATTGACCAAAGCTCTAATTGGTTCATTGATGAGAAAATAAATAACGTCGTTTTACTGTTTCAGAATCTTTTGCCATTTTTGGAGCTACTGCCACCAAACTTTGCCAAGATACACAACCGATTTCGACTCAAGTTTCTATATCTTATCAGACTAGAGCCACTAAAGGAATTCTGGGAAATTTTCCATTGACCTAACATGGGGTCAAACTTTATAAACCTGTAACTTAAACTGAGAACCTCATAGAAGCTTTAAACTTGTCTGTGCCGGAACATGGAACACTGTGCAAATGTATTTGAACCCCAGGCTCTAGAAGCAGTTAAATATTTACTATTGACTGAAGATGGCCATTGAAAATAAATGGGAAAAGGCTATGAAGATATTGTCAGATCCCTAGCAACCAAACTGTTTACCCTAGCAACCACATTTCCTGCACTCATTTTTTACTGGTAAATGATAGAGACATGGGGGGTGGCTTAAATAAATTATAGTGACAATGGCAATGATATTTTGTCACTGACCTTTGCATAGCAACCAAACCGTTTACCATAACAACCAAATTTGCATATACATCTCAGTTAATGAAAATCATAGAGAAATGGGGGTTGATTTATGATTTATTTTTGGCCATTTTCTAACAGATAGTACAGCACCATCGACTATACCATGGGGCCGGGCATGATGATAATTTCATGAGCTCAAATACTTTTTTCCCTCCCATTTTAAAAGATATTTTAATTGCCCTATGATGTCACATGATTTAAATTTACAATTAAATCAGTCGTACTAGCCATTTACCTGGGTGAATGCCTTCAAATTGGAGATTCGGAAGGAATAAAGTGACGCAGTTTGGCGAGAATTCTACCCAGAATTGTGACCCAAGATGCCAGTCCTAACCCTTTGCTGCTTTTTATCAGAAGCTAAAATGTGTTTAATCAGTAAGTTTTGATCTAACTGATCAATACTGTATCATTTCCAAGATCTTTACTCAAGCTTGACAACCTCATAATCTAACGCCAATTATACTTCAGAGCCTCATATAATGGTATCTCTTTCTAAACGAAGGTGTCTTTACACTGAGCAATTAATACACTACTTATCTTTACAGTAGAAGACAGAGCTTAAAATGTAATCATTTTTATAGACCAGTTGTACCCCACCTACCGGATCTGTCCCGACTCGCAGAATGACAAATTATGACTGTGTAAACCTCGCCAGAAAACTTTTTAGAGTCTTGATAAAGTACAGAAAACACACCCTCTGTGTGCACTGGAAAAATCATGTGCCTGGATTAGAAGAGTAATCTCATCGTTAAACAACCACACTTCATCAAACAAGCAGCAGGATGATGTCATATAAAGGATAATGGTTTGAAGACATAAAACAGGCATTAAAAACTCTACTCTGAGCTCAGTGTGTTTAGCATGCAGGCACTTAGAGAACTCAACCGTATCTGACTACTGTCTCTGACTTGTCGGGACTGCAGCAGGATGATGTCATTGGTGCTGAGCAAGCAGGTCTTCTGCCCTGGAAAAAAAGAAACCGTCATTTTAATCTCAAAACTACTGTGCACCCAAAACTACGTTCCTTCACTCATTTCTGTCGCACAGTGTCAAAACCTGGACTCTTTCATCAAAAAGGAATCAGGAAAGGGAATCCAAGCTGGCAATGGCAAGTTTCCTTAGCAGGCAAACTGGGAATAGTATCAAAAAGCATATCCAGAAACCCTGGAGCCAAAACTCTGAGCTGCCACAGTAGATTGAACAAACTGGTATTGACTGGTTGAACCTCACATGCTCATACCGTGCCAACTGGATAGCTTGCAGGTGGTACCACTTCAGCCAGTAACAAAAACCATAGAAGACTCCAGACTTACAACTCCCAATACACACATGCAACAAATCTTGACATGTTTCACTTTTAGACAAATGAATGTGTTTTAAGTGAACACATACACCCTCTGCCCTGCGATGAACTGCCAACCTGTCTGGAGAGTACCCCGCCTTATGTCCAGTGTGCACCAGTAGAACCCTGTGACCCTGATGGAATAAGCAGGTAGACCAAATCGATTAATGATGTAGTGAATGAATGAATCAATGAAGTAATGAATGAATGATCAAAGAAGTATTGAATGAATGAAGTGATTAATGAATGAAGCAATGAAGTAATGAATGAATGAATGAAGTGATTAATGAATGAAGCAATGAAGTAATGAATGAATTAATGAATGAAGCAATGAATGAATGAATGAAGTGATTAATGAATGAAGCAATGAATGAAGTGATTAATGAACGAAGCAATGAATGAATGAATGAAGTGATTAATGAATGAAGTAATGAATGAAGCAATGAATGAATGAAGAAAAGAATGAAGGGTTTAATTGATAAAATGAATGAAGCAATGCATGAATGAATGAATAAAGTAATGAAGTGATAAATGAATGAAGTACTGAACGAAGCAATGAATGATGTAATGAATTAAGTTATGAATGAATGAACCAATGGATGAATGAAGTAAAAATGAAGCAATTATTGAATTAATAAAGTAATAAATGAATGAGTGAATGGTTTAATTGATCAAATGAATGAAGTAATGAATGAATGAAGCCATGAACGGAGAAATGAAGGGTGGACAATTGGATATAACTTTCTGTTCCTGGTCACTAGAAAGGCCCCCTGATCTACACACTTTTGCACATCTCATACATAGCCATTATTTTTTTCACAATGGACAAAAACAAACAAGCTAAAACCCCCCCCCCCCCCATGATTATAACGGACGGAATGTTCCAGATGTGATAGCAGCTGATAAAACAGATGGCAGGTGTGAGACAGGGCAGACAGTACTCAGACAGACAGATTTTTGAAGGTGAAAGGTGGAGGAAGAGGAGTGGAGGCTGTTACTGGATATCTGACTCAGAAACTTTGATTTCTGCCCAGTACATTCCTGTCGATCTTTGTTCCTCTTCTGAACAGGATAGAAACATTCAGGAGGAAGAGAGCGAGGGAAGAATTTTGTTTGTGGTTCATATAAAATCCACTTTTCTATAAAAACAAGCACATGTTAGAGAATGTGCGCTCAAAGAAAGAAATAAGAGGAAAATGTTGCATTATTATATCGTTGATACTTTCCTCACGCATTTCTGAAAGCTCATCAATTCTGCTCATTGATTTTTATGGAAAATCATTAAGAAAAACTTTAGGTTGTGGTTTAGTTCTCTCTGTGTTTTTGTGTTTCAATGTAAAAAATGCTATTGCACTCTTGACGGCTGTTTTAACTGGTTTTTATGTTAAAAAACCGGTAAGGGTTTGTTCACAGTGCAAACTGAAGCTTGGAACACCACACAGCAATTAGTGTGAAGAATTCCCCTCTTACGTAAAAGCTGATCCAAGAATACATTCTCAAGGCAGCAGGAAACAACTTTCCCCCTTACGCCTTTCTTTTTCTTAAATGCTCCGCTTCAGCCGCTCTTGGCTGGTTCTTGTGAGTTTCACTAAGAACATTTCTCAGTGCCGTCAACCCTGCATCTGTGTGTGTGTGCGAAGAAACATTTACGACGTCCAGAGGCCTGAGACTCAGCTCGGATAATAGAGTGAGAAGATGAGGGCGGATTGGAAGCTGGAAACACTTACACCATGAAAAGACACACTATGTGCCTTTCCGAAGAGCACAGTGGCTCACATGCATTAGTCGCTCTTAAAGGAACATAACAAATGTAAATGATTTACTCAGAGGACATATAACACGTCTTTTGTTTCTATCAAGCACATATGATGTAATTAGATAGTAATGTTGTGGTCACGACCAAATTTTTTTAGGTTTTATCACTTTTCAAAGTTTTTTTTTTTCAACATAAATTGTTTTAATCCAAATGGAAGCTGCAATCTTTCAATCCGAAGCTGCAGTTCATGGACTGGCCACTAGAACTGATCAGCTTCTGATTGAAACGTCACAGCAGAACAAAACACATTTAAATTCAAAAATGTAATTTTATCTAATACTTTTGCGGAGTGCATTTTATATTAATAGTTATTTTATGTTTTAAAATAGACTCTCGAGGCACATTATATTTACATTTCTGTATTTTGCAAAGGCTTTTATTCAAAGCGACTCACAGTTCGGGAGTAAACCATAAGCAATTTGTCATAAGACAAGCACATAGAAGACGTTCAAGCTGATTCTGAATAAATTGAGTGCTGTTTTGGCCACATCCTGACTGAATATGATTACCCAAAAGTAAAGTACTTCCATAGCTGGCTACGCCCATTTTAGACACCCTCCTGTTGATCAGAACCCTGAAGCCTCAGTCACACCAAAAGAGACGAGCAGCGACTGAGAGACACGAACCCATTCCTTTTCAAAGAAAGGCAAAAAGCCTCCGATTCTTGTAAATTGAGATGCCCTCTCCAGAACCTTTACGTCCCTTCAATTATGACCAAGTTTTCTCTGCCTTTGGAGCTCACACATCCCCAAAACACCAGTGACCCACCTCCACGTTTTACAATGGGGATGGTGTTATGTTCAAGATGACCCCTCTCCAAATGTAACATTTATGGTTGTAGCCGAAAAGTTCTATTTTGGTCTCATCACTCCAAATAACTTTGTGCCAGAAGTCTCTGCGCTGTTTGGTGTATTGTAAGTGAGTTACTTTGTGGCATTTACGTAGTAATGACATTCTTCTGGCAACTCGACCGTGCAACCCATTTCTCTTCAAGTATCTCCTTATTATGCTTCTTGAAAAAGCCACACCACAGTTTTTTTTTACAGTTCCCTGTATTTCAGCTGTTAAAGTTATTTGTGGGTTTTTCTTTGCATCCCTTACAATTTTTCTGGCAGTTGTAGCAGAAATTATTGGTTTCAACAGAATTCCTCACTTTCCACTTCTTAATCAGAGTTTAAACACTTCTGACGTGTCATACAACTTCAGGCCTGTCTCAGATAACAGGAAAAAGCTCTAAAATGTAAATATAGAACAACGCAGCCCCTTTAAACCATTGCAACCACTTGCAAAAAGGGTCATTATCCATTTTAGGCGATGTTTAATTAGAGAAGTCGGGAAGTCAATGTGAGTGTGATTTCCTGCATTTGTGCTCAATGATGAATTATCTCATGAGGCTTTTCGTGCATGTCTGTGACATTTCGGCAGACAGTGGCATCTTCACCATGTCTGGTTTCTCCACGTAGAAGCTCATCAGAATCACGTCATGATTCAGTGCTGCATTCATCTGTCTGGGGTCCCTCAGATTTATTACCCAGCAGTAGAGAGTCCTGAAGAGTGTTTTGCATAAGGCTGTTGCACTGCTGAGGACAGGGGAAGCCTCCTCCTAACATGGGCCTTTATTCTGCACTGATTTATCGTTTGGTTCCAGACATTGCCTACAGACACTCACTCCTTGTGTTGCCATCAACACTTCTGAAATGTCCCAGTCTATGTGTGGCAAACTAGATTTTTACACCAACACAATGCCTCAGTGTTCTGGGTGGTTGCCATGGCATTGAGGTATGGGCACTCAGATGTTATAAAAGGTCTTTGGAAGAGTGTTGTGGTTGCCATGTTGATGTTTACTAGCAAACCTTTTAAAATGGTTTTCAGTGGTTCAGTGAAATATGTAATAATCGGCCACATAGATGTTAATTTGTCTATTATTTATATATATATATATATCATGATATTTATCCTCTATATCTATCATGTATTTTAAATATGCTATAGAATATATTAATAATTAATGTCCATTTATTTACATTTCATTATGAGATTTGGTGTTTTAAAAAATAGTTTCAAACTACATAAAAAATATTTCTTAAATAATAAATAATATTTTACAACATTTAATGTTTAATATTAATAATAATATTTAATATTTATAATTTTAAGTAACATTTTAAGTAATAAAAATATTTTGGAAAAAAAATGTATACAAAAAAATTATAATAAATATCTTGACAATGAAAATAATCTGTACAAGATATTAAATTTTACTTTGTAGGTTATTATTAAATATACATTTTTAGATATTTTAATTCAGTACAAAAATTGTGCATCCCACAAATATATAAAAAGAGACACATTTAGACCACTTTGAAAAAACATTGAAGGAGGGTTTAACTTTGAACTGGCAACCCCTCTGACCTCTCTCTCCTGTGCTTCTATTACTCATGGTCGTAACTTTGGTCAGAGAAATATCTCATGTGTTTGTGTAGAGTGGCAGAGTGGTACGAAAGTAAATGTCCAGTGTGAAGACCATGGATCAGGAGTCGATGGCTCATGAACTAATTATGGGGGATGAGCTAAAAACAGCACACAAATCCCAATTTCAGGATGAATCTGTGTTATGTTGAATCATTCTCAGTCCCCCCCTTGGTTCCTTACGTGTCAGTGTCTGTTGACTTTTCCATGAGCACAGGAAGATGGGGGTCACCTCTGAAACTGGGTTCCTGTGTATGTTTTTGTCCTGCTAAACAGGAAGTTCCACCTCAGCACAATACAATCCAGTTTGGAGTCCTGGGGGCTCCTGGGTTGTGATAGTAATGGGGCAAGCTAGCTCTTTTCCTTTGCCAGTAATCCTTCCAGTTTTTTTATTTAATAACTGAGTTTTGCAATTATTTTGTGGTTTGAGTTTATCTTTATAAATGATATCATTGTGCTTTGGGGATAAAGGGGAATGTAGGTTTGATGTGGAACTTTTTAGTGTTTGCTTTTAAGCTCAAGGGAGTATTTTCCAGTTGTTAAATGCTATTTGTCCTCTGTGCAGGTGGTTTCACTGAGGTTCTAAAGTATTTGACCTGAGGCTTCAGTGAAATACCACCTGCATAGAGAGAGAGACACCCTCATGTTTGATCCCCTCTCTGTATGAGGTCATGGGGTGAATGTAAACCTCAGACAATCTCTGAATGATTCAGCACAGAACAGATATTTGATGAGAGTTGATTAAAATGTTGATGATACCCTTGACCCCATTACTGGTCAGATAAATAACTGATACAGCACACTTTTCTATAAATAAAACGTAAAAAATTAGAAAAGATTCATTCATTTTTCGACCCGCTTATTCCCTTTTTGGTGTCACGGGGTCTGCCGGTGCCTATCTCTAGCACACATTGGGTGAAAGGTGGGGGTACACCCTGGACTGATCACCAGTCCATCGCAGTTATCAGCAAAGAGACAGTTAAAAAACAAAAGTAGTACTTTTTTTTTTTAATCGTTCACCTCCACTCTAAAATATTTTTCAGCATTTTTCAGCATTGACAAAAGTCAATGTTCGATTAGGAAAAGAAGAATAGCATTATAGAAACTTTTAAATAGTTGAGAGCCCTTCCACCAAATGGGTCCCATTTGCTTGTTGTAACTTAAATGTTTTATTAGATTTAAAATCAAAAGATTGTGTCGATTTTTTCTTGAGAGTTTACCGTTGGTCTTCCCATAACCTTCTAAAGATCCAAGTGATGCAATTTCCTGCTGAAAAGGGGAAAGGGGGGGGGGGGGTAACAGGAATGAGTAAAAAGCTGGGGACATGACTAAAAGTGTACATATTTGTGTGAATAAATGTATTTGAAACAAACATTATATATGGATTTACATGTCAATGCAAAAGAAATGTTCTTTTTTAATCTTTATATTTTATAGTGAAGTGTAATATCAGAGACTGGGGACAAGCAATAAATGATATTTTTCAGTGTTTTATTTGGATTTTATCAAAATGTTAAATGTCCTTGCTTTAATTTGCAATAAAAAATAGTATGTAGTACATTTTGATTAGTAATACAATTTTTATGCTTATTTATGAAGTCCCAGGAACCAAAATGGCACCCATTTGGTGGAAATGCTCTAAAACATGCATGAAAAAAATTTTTAATTGAAACATCTGTGTATAAAACTGATTAATATTTTAAAGTACATACTTAAACGGTGTAGTATCATTAGTGTCAACACTATCAGAGCAAAGATGTTTTCGTGTAAACGTTGTAGCTGTTTGAACGTGTTTTTGCAGGTTCCTGTCAGTGTTGTGTGAGCTTGAGTAAAAGGTTTGTGTCCCGGTCCTTCTCGGTAGTCTTCAAAGACACCAGCAAGACCTGCTCTTTCTGGAACGGTGACCTCTGACCTGGGAGAGGCCATGCTGCCAAGAAACAGGCCTGGATTGTGTTAGGATGGAGAGCGCAAAGCCTCCCACTCATTCTCTCAAATCCCTCTCTTTCCCTCCATGCCATTTTCCTCTCTGGAATGTGTGCAAGCGAATGTGAAAGAATAGATAACCACAGAGTGGATTTTCACCTATTATGCTAAAACTAACAGCACTTCTTCATCTAAACCCCTTGTGGGTCTGTTTTCTAATCTTGTTCACTTTTGGTCTGTCCTGCAGAGTGCGTTTATTTGAGTATTTCATTCTCTGTTGACAGAAGGATGTTGGAAAGTCAGGGCCTTCTTACGTGACTTGGCAGCTGCGTGTCTGGAGAGAAAATGTGAAACAGGAATAATCTGCTCTGGCTCGAGCCATGTATATTTATAATATAATATCGAGCTCAAGCCATGTGTATTTTAGGAAAAAATATCAGTAGAATAGCAGCTTTTATACCACAGGCTTAAAATTAATATATATACTTTTAAATTTAGTTGTCAAAGTTGTTGAAGAAAAAAGTATCTAATGTCTTGTAGGCCACATTCAATCAGCGTTAACATTCATAAACTTTAGGACAGTAAAGTATAGGATAGTACAGTGTGGGATATCATGGCATTGTATTTCATTGTATAGTATAATATGGTACAGTAAAGTATAGAAAATAATATAGAGCAATATAGTATATAATGGTATAGTATAGTATAGTATATAATAGTATAGTATAGTATAGTATATAATTGTTAGGGGCAACCCTCCATGATGGTAAGGGAGGGGTTAAACGAACTCAAATGCACACACAAGATGGGATCAACTCTCTTTTAATAAATAAATATAAACAAATAAACACAAACACCCGTGGTAGGGCAAAACCTAACATAAAATATACTGAACAAAACTAAACTAACTCAGAAAACAAAACAGGAAAAAACGTTAACTGAAAAGACAATCAACGATTGTTAGCCAGCCGGTTGCTGGGGAGCAAATACAAAAAATATATAAACTCTTCAAAGAACTGAGCAGAGATAGATGAAGAGAACAGGCTTACCGGACACAGAACAATATTACTAATAATAATGAACCCGCACATGGAACAGGGAGCAAGGAGCTTAAAAAGGTAGAAGGCAAACGAGGGAATGACGAACCAGACATGAGGAGCAGGTGGGGCACATGAGGGCAATTAACAATGACACAGAATGAAGACACACAGGAGAAGGGGCCAGAATATAAGGTACAAGAAGGTGGAGACACAGACAAAGAGGAGGAGCAGGCAGGAACAGGAGAAAGTTAACAAAATAAAAGACTGAGAAAATGACAAAATAAAAGTAACAGGAGGAAGAACCTAACATAATCCCCCCCCTAAGGGGTGGCTTCCAGACACCCCAACAGAAACGAAAAGGAACAAGACAGAAAATAAATAAAAACAGAACAGAGCCCAGGATCCTGTAACCCATAAAGGGGGCAAAAGCACAGGATCCACACAAAGGGTCAGAGAATAGGGGCTAGGGAGACTCTGACAGACAAGGGGGAAAAACAAGACCAAGGAGGGGCAGGAAGGGTGAGCCAGCGGACGATCAGGGAACAGAAAGGGGAGGCAAACAAAGGGGGCAGAGAACAGAAAACATGGACAAAACTCATAATAAAATAATCATAACAAAACTTGAGTCCAAACTTGGTGGTGCCGACCTTGGCACAGAGGCTCCGACCATACTGAGCAGGGGCAAGGAGAGGAGCAGAGGTGACTTCTGCTGCAGGCGCTAGGTTCCCAGGAGGCCAAGCTGGAGACAGGACTTGAACCAGGGCACAGTTAATCCCCATCAGGCTGGACAGCAGCACCTCAGGAACACACTGGAGAGAGAGCAATGGAGGCGAGCAAAGGGAAAGGCGCTCAGGAGGAGCAGGCAACGCTAAAAGTGTTCTGGGAGCACAGATGCCCAAACGCATTGGGGGCGAGCACAGGGCACGACGCTCAGGGGGAGCTGGTAATGCTAACAGTGTCCTGGGAGCACAGATGCTCAAGCGCATTGGGGGCGAACAAAGGGCATGACGGACAAGGGGAGCAGGAAGGGCCAACAGGGCTCGACGATAGGTGCCAATAAACTTAAAAAAATAGCACAATAAACCAAATGAAAGTCTCACAAAAACTATAAGGCAAAAAACTACATAATGCCCAAAAATTATTCTCTCAACAAAAACGTGAGGGGCAGCGCAGGGACATGTCGACTGGGAACCCTCACAAAGCTGCTGGCAGGCAAGGGCACTGGAGAAATCTCCGTCCAGTGACTGGGCAGCAGATTCCACTCCTCTAGTCTGCGCCGGAACAGCAGACACAACAGCATGGACAGGGACCACTTCAAAGGGAACAAGACCAACTCCAAACAGACAAGATTCAGGGGTAACAGAATCCAGGGGGCACACAGGGATAGACCTAGAGGACTTGAGCCATACAGAATCCTCCACCGTTCCAGGGTTCTCCTGGAGCGCAGTGTCATCACAGGGGTCAGCAGGCACAACATCGGGCAAGGCAGCAGAGCGCTGACTGGTGGGCGTGGCCAAACCCAGGGAGGAAAATCTTCCGGCTCTGACTTCTTCTTCCACCAGCCTGAGAATCCAGGCAGGGGCAGCGTTGCTGGGGACCGATGCGGGGTGACCAAAAACGGATGACTTGGCAGGCAGAGGTGGTTCTGGACAACAGGAAACTTTGTTACAGACGGGGTAACTGGACAAAGGGTACACAGACAAAGGATCATCGTTGAAGTGGGGGGTACTGTGGGCTGATGGGGAGTGGCTCGCTGGATCCTCGCTCTGTCTGTGTTGGGACGGAGTGGAGAACACAGCGGTAGAAGGAAATTTGACGCAATGAGAAGCGGTCTCACTCGGAGCAACTGGAGGTGAGAGATCAGCTGGCTCAACCGGGTGGCGTATGGAGTAGATGTGACCAAAGGCCCTCTTAAAAGAATCGGGTCCCTCCATCACATTCATCACTGACCTGATAGTATCCCAAATAGAATAGTCACCATCCTCAAGAAAGATCCTTGCCGGGACAGGATGATCCAGACCGGAACAGAATAACTGGATGACTTCATGCTCCTCTAGTCCAAGATCGTTCAGGGCGAGGAGCAGGGAGGCTGCATATATTCCTAAGGGGCGACCAGCTTGTTTGAGACTGGAGACATCAGGGTTAACCGGCACCACACGGCAGGGAGCTGAAGAGGGGAGCCGTGGCTTGCGTCGACGAGAGTGACCCATGATTGCAAAAATAGTGTGTGCTGAGTTCTTCAGAATGGCGGGTTCATTCTGTTAGGGGCAACCCTCCATGATGGTAAGGGAGGGGTTAAACGAACTCAAATGCACACACAAGATGGGATCAAATCTCTTTTAATAAATAAATATAAACAAATAAACTCAAACACC
>SRMA01027122.1:119313-219236 GCA_007224835.1 Danionella cerebrum | reverse complement strand
ACTCATTAACATTGAATGAAGGATTTCAGAGCAGGGAGCGAAAGTTCCACGAAAAAACGCCAGCGAAAACCAAGCAAGCATGTAAATCTTGTCTTACCTTTGCTGTTTTTTCAACAAAAAGTAATTCCCATAGCGATAAAAGTCCGTTTGTTGTTATGTCCGGTCGATAGCTTCGCGGAAACTCCATTTTGGATTATTTCTTTAGCTTTGTGGCGTCATTACGTCACCAAATATGGAATGACACCCCGTGCGTAAGAGGTGGTCTCTCCACGCTGCGCGTCGTGTGATTCGTCGGCGATCCCGTCAGTCTCAAAATGGTTGAGCTGATTGGTTTCCATAGAATCAGAGCTTTCCGTCGATATATAGATCTTCTGGATTGGACAGATGGTCGGAGGGGTAGGGACAAGCAGAAGCTTGATGTCAAAGCGTTTGTGAGTGAAACGTTCCCAAAAGCGCAGCAAGATGGCGTAAATGAGCTTCTACCCCCCTTTTACGGCGTTTCTTTAGGAGTTTTTTTTGCTGAAATCATGTCCCATAAGCAAGAAAAGACTGTTAACGTAGCTGAAGCTTTGGACAAGATTTTTTCCATATTTCAATTATTGTGCCAAATTGTGCCAAACTGTGCCAACATGGATTACGCCTGAACTTTGTTCAATCAAAACCTTTACAGAATATTAGTTTCTTGTAGTATGAACACCAAACTTGCTACAGATGTTCTTGACATGTAGTGGTTACAATTGATTGTGTTTATTTGCTTCGTTATAAGTAAAATAAGGAGATATTGGAGGAAACATGTGTTTTTTTTTTAGGCGGAGTTCGTTTTTTGGCCATTCCAACATCAATTACTCTTACCCTGTGTTCTTGACTGTCAAATTAACTCATCCACCCCACTCCCCAAGAACCTATCTTCATTTTGATACCAAGATTTGCAGTTTAGGCCTTGTAAAAGCTGAGAAATGCCTTAAAAACTAAAAGTATAGGATTTTCGGAAAATAGGCCTCAGGGCTTAAGAGGTTAAAGGGTTTCTCTAGAGCCCAGCTGATGGTTTCATTAAAGCCTTGTTTCGAACTCTCGTGATTTCCATGATTCGTGTTATGTTCTTGTTTTCAAATAAAAAATGGAGTCAACCTTCAAATAAAATCCATGTCACGAAGCTTCTTTCTCATGACACAGCACCAGTCCAATCACACATAGCATATTATATTATATATATTATAATTACTTCCAAACAAGATAGTTTTATTTAGTCTTATTATTAAATCAACGAACTCCTCCTAGAGATTTTATCTGCTCACTTTCAAACTCCAGAAATCTTCTCTTAAGGTATGTGGGATGTTAAATTGCGAAGCTTTTATTACTTTGATAAACGATGTACGTACACCAGTCATCGAAATTTGACGTTTCGCCATAAACAGGAAGTTATTATAACTCAGCCATACAATGTCTGATCGATCCCAAATGTACCAAGTATACTAAAAGTCCCTGTCTAACACATCTACAACATTAATCATCGGTTATAGCGCCACCAAGTGATCACAGGTGGAACAGCATTTTACCAATTTTGACAGGTTCCCAGAATATTGGCCAAAACAGTCCCAAAAAATATTTCAACTCATAAATATTTAGACTCGTTAGCACCACCTGGGGTCATGACGCTTTGAGAAGGGATTTTTTTACTTGAGTTGCCTGTGTCATTAGGTAATTTGAACAGTTCTCGCTTGAATACGTATTCTAACTAAGGAACGGTCGTAGAGCGCATTGTAACCAATTGGCCACCCGAGGCGAAGGCGACGTAGGTGCTCGAGCCCTTGATCGCTGCTTGCAGCTTTAATTATTCTTATGATCTCAGTCATGAGAATCTTAATGCAGAGCCATCTGAGGAGCACGGCGCCAATATGAGTTTCTACACCAGAGCAAGAATGCCAGAAGAACTTTTTCACGATCTTTGGGACAGACATTCTTTCGTCAGATAGACAAGCATCCACTGGTGCCTAATAGATAGAATGTATTATACAGAGAAACTAATTATTATCAAATAAGCTATAAGTAATACAATATATAATGTCAATAAGCAACACGTACCAATGCTTAAGGTTAATTTACACAAAATACCAATGAATTTTAATAAAATATTAATGACGTGAAGCGGTAAAGCAACAAAGGATTGACAAATGTAAAAACAGAGAAATAAAAGACGTGTGTTTGCGTGAAGAAATTCCTCCTGATTGCTGTGGATTATAGAGACTTGTGATGAAATGTTACATTTCCTTTTACTAAAAAACACTCCTAACATATCAGTCCGTTTTATAATCTCTAGCCCTGAAGTGACCAGCTGGCTATGCAGCTAACGTCGCATGTGAACATCTGTGAACATCTGAAAATGGTTTACACAGAAACAAATGAACATGTGACCTGAGAGATAAAAAAAACACCAAACCTTTGTCACAGTTTCTATACAGCCACATGTGAAAGTAAAGGATCCGTGGAGCCTTTAGTCACAGAACAAACAGAAATGAAGTGGTATCAAAATAAAGCAAGGGAAAGATAAACTCATTAAAGTTTGTGAAAGGTCTGCGAACAAATTATATTTTATGGAAAAGTTGGTGTCGAATACAGGTTTCTTCTTTGCATTTTATACTGCATTCATTTGAGAAGTGGCTCCTCTCATGTCTACATTCCACATCCTCCATGATTACCTCCTCTTCCTCCTTTAGACCTCTAGACCGCAGAGGAGATGCACAGCCTCTGTTGCTCTTCAGAAAGTGAAGCCTCCGCAGTCGAAGGCATCAAAGTCAGAGTCTCCTTCAAAGTCAAAGCTGTTAAAGTGAGGCGACTCCATGGCCTGGAAGGAGCCTCCAGCGCTCATCTCTGAGAAGGCAGAAGAGTGGCCCATCTCAGGGCCCCGGATGGCCGAATTGAGACTGGAGCCATTGGGAGGGCAAGAGTTAAGGTACCCCAGGGCAGATGAAGCTGCTGCTCCTCCCATCAGTAAGCACACCGCTCGGACAGCTCGGGCATCACTGCTGTTCCCATGCCGGAGACAGTCTGCTGAACGAAGAGATGGAGACAGCGAAGGACTGGGTGGGGCCCGCTGGCTAAAACTCCCTGAAATCAACAGAAGCATACACAAACAGCACAATGTTTATGTTTAAACAACCAGTCAAGAGATTCACGGTAATGAAGTCAGAGATCTGAGACAGAAGACGGAGAAAGGGAAGTGAGGATTGAGATACGGCTTAACCTCAAGCCCAGCCCTTGTGTAGACCCAGACCCCTATGCAAGACCCTGATGTGCACTTCCCAAAAAATGTAACTTTGTGCGGGGTGTGGACGCAGGCCGTAAGGTCTGTAACAGGCCCTTTTCACAGTGACACTTTTACTCAAAACACTTTTCCGCCTTTTGGTAAAGTCGTGTAAAGGTACTTCCGTTTAGCATTGCGGCTGCTGGAAAAGATTGGGAACACGAACAAAACGGGATGTACACTTTTAAATAATAATCGCTCACTTCTTCCAGCAGTTATATTCTTTCAAACTATCCACATTTAAGCCGCGTCTTAGTAACTTACTGTTTATATGCTGTTGTAATAAAGTATTATTTTTCTCCTTTCTTCATTTTCCAACAGTTTACCATAATGGCACAGTCAACTTGAAGTGCAACTGCAGTGTTTTTCGTTGTTCCAAATGCAAGCACATTATTAACTTAATGCGTTTATCTAACAAAACATCCCAACCCTATAGCAAACATCCCATATACAAAAGCATGATTGTTTGTTGTCTGTTACCCTGTACTTCAAAGTGAAATTAATGTTAGCTTTATGCTAACTATTATGCTAACAATAAAATAGCTGTCATAATTAAACAGGTACTGCTCATGGAAGAATTCATATCCCTTGTCAAGCTTAAAGCGTTTTGTAAGGGACAATTCATCGACAAAACGTTCGCTTAGTCGTATTTTGGGAAGGTGTGCAAGAGACTGCGTGAACTCATTCATGCTTGAATAGGTAGTAAAAATACACGTCTTTAACTCAAAGTGGAAGTGGTGTGCTGTCATGTAAAAAGGGCCCATTGATGGGTTTAGTGGTAGAGCGTTTCTGCAGTGATGTCATACATATCAGAGCATCTCTGCAAGAAGCACAACAAACACCAACATGCACCAAATCACTGAGCGATTGATTAAAGAAGTGGATAAATGTCAAATATCTGCGTGACCGTTCTTTCAGTAGAGTACAAAGATCAAAGGCAAGGAAATCAAAACAAAAGCGAACAAGTCACAAAACAGATGTCCACATAGTGATATTGTGGGCAGGGTACGCAAGAAGGTTAAGTACATTGGCTTAACACAGAAGTTTGAATTGGACCTTAGTTATTTACTGGTGGGTTAACATAGAGATGGAAGGCCATTGTTTGATTCAGGAATTACAACTTTAACCTGCCGCATCTTTAACTGGTCGGCCTCACTAATTCTGGATTTATAACCCCTATCTGACCTATAAGAAGTTGTCCTCCACCTACCATTTCTCGACGGTTTCTACCAAAAAACCCATAACTGTCCCCAAAACAAAAGACTGATGAGGGGAGTGTTGGCAGTCTAAGTTAAATTCCTGGACAGAGGGTGCTTTTGTCATTTACTAACCTTAAACTAAACCCTAAACACAGCTTTTTTTAGCTTCCATGTCTTCTTTATCCAGAACTGTCCGTGTTTGAAGGATCTGATCTGGTATAGTGCCGTCATTCTGAGCCCCTAGAGTACATTTACATTTACATTACATAATAAAGTTCAATAAAGTCAGGTATTGGTGTAGATTTTGAAAGATAAGTCTTCATCCTCCTCATGGCATAACCCTAAACATTGAATTAAGTTGAATCAGAGGCTGCATGTATACATTACACAGCAAACCCAACATACTAAACAATCAATATATCAAACATTTGAGCTAAATGCCTCACATTAAAGAGGCTCACTGGAACGCTCTGAAGGCTGTAACATCGGTCATCCCTGAAATAGATGTAGAACACAACAGAAAGAATCCCCAGGAGAACGCTCCGGAGATTATAGCACTGGCTGCTGATTTTTGTGGGAGATTTGTTTCTTCTATAATCATCACACCAGGATTACAGACTCTGTTTGTCCATCTGAACTCTCAAAACACCAGAGCACGGGAAAAGTGCATTATGACAGTAACACTAGGATATTGTGAGGAATTATATAACAATCATGTACTGCAAGCATTTTGTGTCGTCAGCTCTGTCTAAAGACAGGAGCTAAACGTAAGGCTGTAGGAAGCCTCCTCTTATAATTAAAACAAATACGTTCTGAACAACACAAATGGAGAAGAAAGGACTGAACCCATTATTTTGTGAACTACACTTTTCAACTGCTCTCCTCCAAAATGTGCAGTCAGACGATGAGGAAGCATCAGGATTAAGTCTGGTTTAAAAAGCACTGATCTCATGAGACAAGTTCACAGCTGGTGTGAGGAGAGAGCTGGAGGCATTTCACCAGTGACTTTAGGGCAGAGTTGAATCCAGCTGCAATGCTGGAGTCGTGCCTCGTTTGGTACCTCGACACATCTTGGCGAGGGTCTAACCATTACCTTCACCCAAACAATTTTTGTTTTTTTACTATTGTTTATGGTACATATTTTTTATGGTGCCTATAACTTTTTTTACTAATCAATATTTTACAAAGTGACGATTTCTGCAACATCTAATGGAATAGATGTGTGTTGTATAGTCTTGAAGATTTGAAATCTTACCTTTTTATGGACATCCATTTTTATGCCAATTATGTAGAGAAATATCAACTGCAGTAAAATTAAAATGGTACTGACCTAGTTTCTCCTATTTCAGTCCTCAAAAATAATCACGCATTAATAGATGAGCATTTGTTCATGTCTGAAAGCTTCACAATCTGAATGTGGCACCCTACATTGAACCCTGCATCTGAACCCTTATCATTGCTGTGAAATGTTTATACCTCTGGTTCTGACAGAGTTCTGTCGGGAGCGGACGAGGGGTGAGCTCCGGCCGTGATCGCTGGTCTGAGGGGAAAAGGGCTCCCGATCATCCTGAGCAGCATCACGATCAGAGATACAAGGAGTGATGCTCTGCTGTCTAGGAAGAGAGAGAGGAGATGCAACACCCTGGAGAGAGGGAGAGGAAAGAAAGAAAATAAAGAGAGAGAAAGAGAAATTAACTCTTATCTAAACATTTACAGCATTAATAGCAACATAGATGACATTCTCCTCGTACCCAAAAACCAAGTGAAAGTGACCATACTAGGAATTTAACCTCTTCCAAGTGCACACCCACAGCAGTGAACAAACAAGGGGAACACACACCCGGAGCAATGAGAAGCCATAGGAGTGACTTTCTCAGGGGCACCACAGTCATGGTTGTCAGAGGTAGCATAAAGTGAGCTTTCATCATTACATGGTCCACTTGGCCACAGCAGCCCCATCAAGATTGAATAGAAAATTTTTCTCAGACATCATTGTTTTTACTCATGGAGTTGTAGTGGAGAAGTCTTCACAAACACGACTTTCTTCTGACTAAACCACAAGAAAATCATAATATATATGCTTCCCATACTCAGAGTAAGCCATCTGCTGAGGGCACCACCTTCAGTGCAGGGTTTGTTGATTAAAGAGCATACATACCGTATAATCCAATTCAATAAAACATAATATAATATAGACGAGAGAGGGGTGGGTGAGCGAGTGCTGGGTTTGACTCTGAAGCAGATTACAGCTCAATCATTGATATACAGTGAAATCTGTTGAAGGCTTCTGCTCATGATGGATTATATAACGTCTCTCAGAATAATCCTCTCAGTACGGCTCGTGATTTCAGGAAGGAACGCAGCCTGCAGTCTGTCTCACAGAAGATCCACAGAGACTAAAGTAGAGCCCATAACCAAACAATATTGGAGAAACATGTTTCTGAACATTGTTTTCATTTCATATTAAAAAATAATTTTTTTAAGCAATTATTAATCTAGATAACCTTGTAACCTCAAAACCAAAGGGATTTTATTGATTGTTGTGTTGTTTCCTAGGTTTAGGATGATGTAGAATGGGTTTTGTAGGATGATGTAGAATGAGCTGAAGACAGCTCATGGTAGATCAAGACTCACCTCCTTCACCTTCCTGAGGAACTTCAGCCACTGACTGATGGAGAAACAAGATAAACATTAGCCTTTGGTGCTCCTACAATTGTTCTTCATAAATGATTTCATGATAGCATCATTAATGAGAAAGTGATCATGGAAAAGGAGAATGAAGAAAAAGCTCTTCTGACCTGGCATCCTGAGCACTGTCTGCCAAAAGCAGAAGGAACTTGCCCTGGGGCAGGATGAGGGCAAAGCAGGAGTCTCGTTGTCCTCCAGGGGGTAATCTGGGCAAGTCTAAGATCTCCTTACCCTCAACAATCGCCTGGCAGTCGCTCTGCAGCACCACCTTGTGCTCTGGAGGAGAATCTGCATCCTTACACACCATCAGACTGCCCTCCAGTGTCAGCACTAGGTACTTCTCCTTCCACTGCTTGAACATCAGCCCTCCTGGAAGTTATACATTCATGTCAGAAAACCTGGAAACCCAATCTTTTTAATTTCCTTTCTGCTTCAGGAGTACACAGGCTCGTAAGTGATGCCCTCAGTGGTGGCCCTACAGCTCTAATTCTCCCAGAGGCATTGGTACATCCAAATGATCTTTAGAAAGAAATGATCGTTCGTGAAGAACAACCTTTTAGTATACTCTACCAATCAAGGCTATAGAGAAGAGATGCCAGAGGAAGTCACTCCTCAGTGAAAGGTACACAGTGCAGACTGGAGTTGACCTAAAAACATCCTGGTTCTCACCATCAGTTTCAGTCATTATCATGATTTGCCTTATATCTATTCATTCTGAGGAACCACCAGCTGAAAAAAATGACTCCCGTTGCGTGTAGATAAAGACAGAATGATGAATCATGATTTGTCAAGGCCTCTCTCTCTCTCTCTCTCTCTCAGTGAATGCTGGGTTGGTCCCCAGAAAAGCACATACCTTTATTCAGTTATTACTATGTGGATTCAATGGAGGTATTACCGTATCTGGAGTATGCACAGTTCCTTATCTAAAGTATGTCTAAGTAAGTGTAACTTATGCCAGTAATCCAGATGAGCAGACACCGAATGAACCTGATGTCGTACAAATTAAAATTTTCTGAGAGAACCATAAATCCAACCTTGAAATCATGCACTGCAGTAAACCAAACCTAGATCTAGATTTTAATTACAGTAAACAAAACTAATAAAATGTGCATTTACTGCAGAAAATCAAACCATGATCTAGACCATTACCTAATTCAACCATACCAGTAAACCATACCAAGTGTAGATCTTTACCACAGTACACCAAACCCAGAGAAATACACATTCAATGCAGAAAAATAAACCAAGGTCTAGATCTTTACCGTATTGAACCAAACCCTGAGGAATACACCTTCACCACAGTAAACCAAACCCTGAGAAATATGTATTTACTGCCAAAAGTTAAACAAAGATCTTGACTTTTACCTCAGTCACCCAAACCCTGAGATTTACAGCTTTTCAACAGGAAACCAAACTAAGATACCTACATTTACCTCAGCCAACCATATACCTTAGCCACAGTAAACCAAACCCTCAGAAAAACTAAACCAAGACCTTGACCTAGTCAACCAAACCTTGAGGAATAATACTTTACCCCAGCAAACCAAACCCTGAAAAATACACCTTTACCACAATAAATTAAACCAAGGGTAGACTTTTCCACAGTAAACCAAAACCTGACAAATACACATTTTACTATAATAATCCAAATCAAGATCGAAACCTTTACTACCGTAAACCAAACCAAGATCTAGACCTTTACCACAGTAAACCAAATACCGTATTTCCCATACCTTAACAGCAGACAACATATTTATCTCTGAATCTCAAAAAGTTGAACCCAGAAGAGTTTTACCATATTTGCGGAGGAATCCTCTATGCACCACAGCCGCACTCATCCCGGCTCCAACAGAGACTGATGCTCTTGGTCTGTAATCTGTGCTCATGTAGGGCAGTCCAGATGCATGATGGGATTGGAGCGCTAGGTCACATCAGCACCAGATGAAAATCCCTCCAGAAAACAACGGGATCAGACTCATACACAAACACTGATGATGCACTAGCTCCTGATGTGCCCTGGTTTCACCCATGGTAGGCTGGGTTCCTGCTCAGCCATCACCTCTTTGACTGCTCCTCAACACAAGGATGTTCTGCTCAAGGACCTGATTGTTTCAGGCCTCTGCTTTGAGCATTCAATCCCATAAGGTCCACCTCAGGCCCTGCAGATCACTGGAGCCTTGCTCTTTCTGACTCTAACATGAAGTGTAGCTGATCATTATAAAAGAAACCGCCTAGCGACTGAACAGAGGATCTGAATCTCACTCCTCCCTCTTGCTGCCTATGGGTGCATGTGGGAGAGAGACTTCTGGGTTCCTGCGAAAAGTGGGGACACAAAGAGCTCTTTCACTGCTTCACACACGACTGACTCCTCACTTCTCTTAAAGGAGCAGTTCACCCAATATATCACTTTCTACGCCCGTGTTTCTCCAGGGCTGCAACCTTAAGATTGTCACTGCGGCTGAGTTGTGAGGATGAATAATAGACTCAGCCGGACTAACATCACCAGGGACCATCAAATGCATTTATACCTGCCACTAACAATGTACAGCAGAGCAATGAATTTTCAGCTCTTATGCAAAAGCTTTCTGCTAGCTTCGAACAGAAAAGGTCTGAAAACGAAAGTTCTACCAATCCTCAAAACTCTATATCCATCACAGCAGAACAGGTTCATGATTCATTCACTCCAGGAACAAGAAGAATTCACACCACTGGTCCTGATGTACTCAATGACACTTTTTTTTAACTATATAGGGTTCTTCTTTAGTATTTCCCAGGTGCCATATCTTTGTCCATCCTCCATTTTCTTTATCCTCTTATTCTGTCAGAGTCACTGGGTCTCCAAAATTGGGCAGATCTCCAGTACATGACTGGACAACGTTCACTCAAAATGGGAATTTAGGTGCACCAATAAAACTGAAGCATGTTTTTTTTTATGGATTGACATTGCTGTTCCCAAGCATTTATTCGTCCATTCATTTTCTTTACCCACTTCTAAGCCTTATGGTCACCAGTCCATCACAGGGCAACAGGCATATTCACTCCCATGGAGCACTAAGGGAATTTAGATATTTCAATTAAGCCTTGCGGGGGAATCTGGAGTACTTTACTGAGAGGCCAAAGTGCTACCCACTGCATTACTGTGCCACCCCAAATCACAGCAGTTTTTTTTCCTTTCACAATGCCTCTCAATAAAGGAAGCTGCACCTGCGCGCTCCAGCCTGCCAGCAGAGGGAGCAGCGCTTAACTATAACCATTTTAAGAAGCGTCTCTTCTAAAAATATATAATAAAAAAGATGAAACAAGTAAACACAAACTATAGCTCCTTACAACTTATAACAGAGAACAATACATCTATTATTAAAGTTAAAGAACGACACAAATATTTATCATTTAATCACATAAAAGAATAAGTAACAAAAACGTTCACTGAAATTCAGATTATTGACATATCTTCACTTTGAGGAACACAGCCAGAGACCACGGAGAAGCTCTCCTTGTGAACATCAGGAGTCATGTGAGGAAGATGAGGAGGATGGTGTCAGGGAAAAACCCACTGCTCCAAAACACTCCTCCTTCAGATCTGGAGAGAACCTTTCGGTCTCAGGCGGGGTGAGAGGAGGAGGAGGAGGGTGGACAAAAGTTAAGGAATGCGTGTGTGCGTGTGTGTGTGTGTGTGTGTGTGTGTGTGAGAGAGAGAGAGAGAGAGAGAGAGAGACTTCTGAAAGTTCGCAAACACAACACTGTTCTCTGCATCTACGAAGGAGCAAAGGAGAACGAACTTTTTAAGGAGTTTCAGCCTCGACTGTCGTTGGCGGAGTTTGTTATTTGTCATTTTAAAGACTTGTGGGATATTAGATTACCGGAGGAGTAACCTGGATTACTGGAGGAACCCGAGCACCATGCGATGATCTACAGGAGTTGTGTGGAAATAATCACAATGAGGAGAAGGATTACTATTCATTTCGAGGAGAAGTTGAAACGGCGGGTCCTCGGGCTCCTGCTTGCGCTGGCGATGCGCTTCTGCATCTCCGAGTCCGGTGAGAGAGAGGAAGGCGGGGGGCGATCTTTTGTAAACATCTCTGGTACTTCAAAGTGCACAGACCTGGGGGGAAACTGGGGGAGAGTAAAGTTTTATGTTAAGTATTTTAATATTGTCAAAGTACAAAGTAAAAAAGTACTTTGTAAGAAGTCCTGAAAGTCTCCAAAGGAGAACAAAGCTGAAACCGTATTCCCCATATATTTCCCCGTCTTTTGAAAGGGTTGAGGTGCAATTGTCGTTTTTAATTCTATGAGAAATTGGAATCTGCGATGGACTAGTCCAAAGTGTACCCCCACCTCTCGCCCGATGTGCGCTGGAGATAGTCAGACCCCCGTGCCCCCGAAAGGGAATAAGAGGGTTAGACAATGGATGGATGGAGAAATTGGAGTTCATTACTTGAGTTGAAAAGTAATGTCTGAAGCAGCTACAGGAAGATATGAGGGTGTTACTGGAGAAACATGTTTCTGAACTCCTAGATATTAAAAGTGCAGTTTCATAATGTGATGTATGCTATTATACACTTTTATCCCACCACATCAATTCATATAGGTTTAATCTTTTTCTTCACATCATCTATCTCTTTAAACAGAAATGCAAAGCTAGCAGGACCTCAGAAGAGTCTTGAATTCAGCACAGTGCATTTAGCATTAACAAAGATACTTTAAAACGGTTATACATGGCTGAAATTGTATAGTTTGTGTTCCATATGGGGTGGATCACAAGCATCTAGCATCTTAATTGCTGGTAAGAAATTTTTCACTAGATAATGTCTTTCTCATACTGAAGTAAATACATTGCTAAATCTGTTTACTCTTATTATTCGCTTATTTTTATCTTTAAAAATGTTAAACTTACTAGAAGAACAAAAAATGCATGTCATTTTTACTCCCTGCTAGCATTAACTAAAATTTAACCATTATCCAGTGATGAACCCGATCACAAGTGTTTGAGTGTGGTGGAGCAACAGCACCTCTTGATGGTGTTGGTGGTGGTGATGATAATGATGCTTGTTCAACTCTGGTGATTACAGATTCAGCACAGAATGGTTTGTGCAATCATGTGTTTCAAACATGGTTCCAAATCTTCCACAAAAGTTCTGTTCATTTCTGAGAAACATTTAGAAAATGAACGCTGAAAACGAACTTAATCAATACACATTCTGAGCTTATAAACTTACAAGATCAACAGAAACCTTCAAGTAGAGGAAGACACCAGACACATTGTGGATCTTTAATCAAAAGCTCTCGCTGGAGATCTCCTGCTGATGAGGGAGCTTTGTTAATGCTACTTGAAAACCGGTTGAGTTTGAAATGCTGGACACCAGTTCCCATATTACACACCTCTGCATTGGAGAAAGATCCCATGAAAGACTGGTTTGTTGCAAAGAAGTGAGAGAAATGTCAATAGAATCCAAACAGAGAACAAACTCACCATCTCCAGCCATGAAAAAGTGTCTGATCCCAGAGCCTTGAGCCAGTCTCTGACTCAATCTCACCTCGATTGTGTCAAGCTTGTCAGATTGAGACAGGCCGCCCAAACACCCACACCCCTCCGTCTGAGGACTGGGAATGGAATGAGGGTGTTGTTTGTGAAGGAATGTGTCTGGGGTGATGGATAGAGCTCAGGCCACTGGGATGAATAGGAGGAGTAATTTCTGTATAAAAAGACTGAGAAGACCAGAGAGAGCTGTGAATGAATGTCTACAATGGGATACAAAGAGCATTGGCACTATCGGCATTTGGTCGTAGTCACATTAGATTCAGAGTGCTACTCCACATGGAGAAATGAATGAGACCCATAACATGGAGATATTCCCAACTCAAAGAAGTTTCTACTTGTTTGGTCTCACTGACATGATTAATTTTGTTTGACTTCTTTCTATGCAAGGAGTTTTGACCCAGCAGTGTGTATGAACTTTGCTGTAGATAGAATGCACCTATTATAGCATTAAGCTCAGAGCAATCATTAACACTCTGTCATTGTTCCACTGATTTTTTCCCACTCTTAATATAGTTCCACAACCCAGGAACCCTATGGTGATGGTTTGAGAGAATAATGAACAAGTTTAGTTTCTGAAAGACCTCTGGAATGAAAGCTTGCCTGTGGCTCAGTCAGTATTGCACAAGCCGAAAGAGTGTGGGTTTGTAGTACCCTAGGAAAAGCAGGAATTTACCAAATATGTCCATTGCTTGTAATGTAAGTCGTTTTGGACAAAAGCATCTGTGAAATGCATAAAAGCTCGTAAGTTAAAACGCATTTTCTGCATCATGAAGGTGTTAGGAGTGAATAATGAACTCACAATGTCTGTGACTAGGCAGTGAAAATATAGCTCAAAGCCTAGTGGTCCAAGTTTTGTGGACCTAGTGGAGTTGAGTCTGTGGAGATTCCATCATTATCTATTATACTTTTTGCCTCATCAGAACTGTTGGTAGTGTTAGTATCCTTCTCTACGTTGGATAATTCTACATTGGACTCTAAGTTAGATTTTGTCTTGACGCAGGCAAGCCACTTCCCAGCAATTCGTGCCTGGAACCTGAAAACGACCACCTCTGAAAGGAGTCTAAGGATGAATTCCTAGGATTAAAACTGGGGATTCGCTAATGCAAAAGTAGACCATTCCTGAAGTCAAGTTTCAAATACATAGTTGACATCACAGCATTGTATCAATGTGATGCTAACACAGATTCAGCTAATCAGAGAAAGGTGGCCATTCACTTGAAGGTTCTTTCACCCATGACCAGAAGCAGTGAGTTCTGTGCATTTGAGATCATTGTTGGGAGTTTAATGGATGCAGAAGTCAAACAGTTCTGCAGCGTTCCTTTGCTCTGATGCTCAGTTTCTATGGGAACATTATGCAGATCAGTGGGACGCATGTGAATTACCATTTATGCTGAAGGTCAGGGCCGATGGGGCTCATTTAGCAGCAGATAAAAGAGTAATGGATGAGGCTCAATCTGCATTTTCAGAAGAAACTTTCAAGAACTTGAATTTATGTAAGATCTTTGAATAGTTAATGCATTAGCAGATCCTTTAATCTAAAGCCACTGACATTTCCAGAAAGGTCTGGCTTTCTCCAAGGTTTTAATCCCAGACCTTGACATTGTAATCTCTGAGCTGTACCGACTGAGCCATTGATCTCTGTAGATTCATGGACCTGGACATCCCTTTGTATCAAATCCATTGACTCCATTGATTCTTTGTAGAATACCTATTGGGATCATGTCAAACACCACAGTTTATTGGAGCATATTGTTAGTTTTTGTGAGGTGGTATAAGCTGAAGAACATAAAGTGGAGCGTGGAGTGCAGATTGACTGCAGAAAGACGTTGTAATCCAATTATTTGTGTCTGTCCAGGTGTGAGTTTTGTGGAGAGTCCAAGGAACTTCACTTTATCTCTAGGGAAATTAGTGTCTCTCCGTTGCGCATTGAGAGTTGATCCAGACCTAGACTGGGACCCAGATGCCGTAAATCCAGAGCTTGAGGAATCTTTCCAGGACCCTCAGGGGCCTCCCGAACTCCGCTGGCTGAGGGATGGCGAGATCCTAGAGGATGCAGACACTGATCACATGCAGATTCCACAGGAGCCCAGTGGATGGTTGGTTCGCAGCACTCTCAGGTAGGTTTGAAACTCTTGTGACTAAATTGTAATTATAGCACTTGGTTTCTTTTTGTTGAGTATCTGAGCAACTTAAACACATTAGATGAAATACAAGCTAGTTTCCTGCTCTGCAAATAGATGAGAAGTTTTCACAACGTCATTGATGCTAGTTTTTATCTAATTGATCTCTTGCAGGATTGAGGAGGTGCAGCTTTCTGATATGGGGGGCTACCAGTGTATGTTTTACTCTGGTTCTGAGGAGATGTTATCCATGGAGGGATTCATTCAGCTAGAAGGTACCATTCCTTCTTGCTACATATTTCCTCAAATTCAGAATGAGAATGTGATCAGAGAAACCTGAGGGTGAACTGCAAAAGTTTTGGTTAAGCCTTAATGAACATTGCTTTGGTATGGGTTCTTGCAATGGGTGGAAGCAAAGGCTGACTTAGTAGAAGGAGAGAGAACGAAGTCAAAATTGATCAGGACTACGACTAAGGCTATAGCTAGGTCAGAGGGTCAGAGTTGGACAGGGAAAGTAGAGCAGATAAGGCCGACGCTAAGAGCAATACCAGGATAGTGTCAGAATGACAGACGAAGACATGGCCAGAGGGAATGTTTAGGGAGGGTTAGATGTTCTGGGATCTCACCTTTAGTCCCGTGAGAACCAGAGGAACAAGTCAAGCATGATAAGCAGGAGAAAGCAGCTCAAGATGAATGAGTCAGAGATTAGCATTGAGCTTATACAGAGTGAGATCAGGGATTTAAAAACCAAGTGATTCAAAATGTTTCTTCATTAATTGTGCGTCTGTGTGTTAGGGCTTCCTGTCTTCTCACTGGAGCCCCAGTCTCTCTCGGTAGAGGTGAATCAAGCTCTGAGTCTTCACTGTGAAGCTAGAGGGCCTCCAGAGCCTGTCCACATCATCTGGTTACAGGATGGAGCTCCACTCAACAGCCTCGATGACCCCATTGCCCTCTCACCTTCTACACTTAGACTTCCAGGTAAATACCTGCCAGCCTCACAGCTACCACTTGCTAACATTATAAATAGGTCTTTAAACACTGACCGCAATATCTGAAAGATTGTAGTGAATGGAGCTTTTAGCAGGTCGAGGTCCAAATTGTGTTGAACACAAACAATCCCAAGATCAATTAAAAGGGCAGCTTGAACAGTCAGGAGGGGAATCTTCCTTTGTTCTGCCTAACCATAATCCTAAGTCAACCTCAGGATACAGATGCAGACCTATCACAAACATTGAAAACCAGTGTTCCGATCCTGGAGTTGTTCTTTTTTTTGCTGAATCTCAAATTGTGCTTTTATCTCTTGGAATGAAATCTTGGGACCTTGAGGTAAAGAAGATAGGAGCACAAACGGCAGAACTTATCCTTGAACATAAAGAATGTTCTAGTGATAAGAGCACTCCTTTTCTTGAGCAGATTTTACCCTGGATTTGTTATCTCGTCTTGGAAAAAAAAACACGCACAGACAGAACTGCACTACTGGAAGATCTTGAAGGTGATAAACTTATAGACATCTCATTAATGGTAAGCAGGTTTCTCTGCAGAAAGAGGTCTGATGATGAATGGATTGGAACAGAGTGGAAGGGAAAAGAAGTGTGTTTTTTTAAACAACGATTTTTTTAAACAAAATAACCCACAAGAAGATGTATTAAACCTATTTGAACATTGAGAAAGATCCTGATTTGATCTGTTAAAAGGAACAGGAAGAAGGGTTGCGAAATAATGAAAAAAAAAACAGGATTTGTGTAAGCACAAAGATGTCAGGTTTCATTCATTCTTCATTCTCAGCTGAATATCTTACTATTTCTACACCAAAACCCCAGAGAGTTTCCCCTAATCAACGGACACATTATGGGTATATTGTTTAGAACCTGAGAGCAATCTCTGAATTTGATCTAATTTGATAGAAAATCACTTGGAAAGAAAAAGAAAGGGAGGAAGAGAAAGATAGAGAGACTGACTCACGCTAAACAGCTGACCACCACAGCTGGAGTCACAGCTCTGGAATGAAGGGCTTCAGTATAGTTTCTCTATCTCTCTCTCAGACATAACAAACTCTGAATGAATACTGCTCATTGAATTTGTTTTCGTACACTGCTGAAAGATGTATAAAAATAACATATAAATTCTGAAAGATTTAATACAGCGAAAACAGGAGACCTGTGATGGACTGGTGACCTGTCCAGGTTGCATCCCCAATGTGAGCTGGAAAAAGCGGTTAGGAAAATGAATAAATGAATGAATGACATTACATTACATTTACATTTATGTATTTAGCAGACGCTTTTATTCAAAGCGACTTACATTGGGAGTAAACATCAAGCAGTTCGGTACAAAGTGGATTGATCAGAGGACATACACATAGAACACTTTCAAGCTAGTACAGAAAATGAATTCAAATCAGTGCTTCTGAGTTTTTTTTTTTTTATTAAGTTATGTTAGTAAGTGCTCTCGAAAGAGTTTTTTTGAGTTTTTAGTTGCTTTTTGAAGGTGTAAAGAGATTCAGCTTTCCGTAATGGGACGGCAATGGAATTCCACCAGCCAGGAACTGTGAAGGAGAAGGTCCTGGTGAGAGATTTTTTGCCGCTCTGAGATGGGACCACCAGACACTGTCTGGTGAATGAAAACAGAAACCTGACACAACTTACTATGGTCAAGTAGATACGAAGAGCGGGAGTGTGAGAAAAGTGGAGGAGCTGTCTAGTGAAGACTGCTACATCCAACTCTTAAAACTCATTGCTGCACCAGGGGTTCATGGAAATAATCATTCAATCCTTCTAACCTGGATCAACAGAGCTCCTAAAGACCATGCATGACTGTGTTCACTGTACTTGAAACACCAGGGCAAATTCACCCTCGCTACTCTGTGACCCTGAGTGCTGACCTGCTGTGACCCCTGAATAATAGACTCGCTGAGACACTCAAGCGCACACCCAGTGAATGAACAGAGAATGCATGTGTATGCATGTGTGAGTGCGGAAGCCTTGAGTCTTTGTGTGTTTCTTCTCTCCAGGTCTGAACCGTAGCAGCTCTTTCTCCTGTGAGGCTCACAATCGCAAAGGGGTGTCCTCATCCACATCAGGCCTGGTCACCGGTGAGTCTTTCCATCTGTGAGCCATTCTGAAACTTGAATAAATATCTGGTCTTGCCCTTTAGAATAGTGGACGGTGTGCTGGACATGCACAGTGTGACGTGTGTTTGAATCCCAAACTCATTGTAATTTCAGAACCTTCTCTACCCACATCTGATCTAAAGGCATCTACACACACATTTTCACAGGTTTGTGCGAGAACACGCCTCAATCGTAAACCATGGATTCCAATGGGAGCTCACACATCTGACAGAATGAGTGATAGCAACAAAAAAAGAATCCGCCGGATTGGTTTTTCGCAAAGAAAACGATGAACTTGAAGGCTCATTTGATGAGTAGGAAGAGAAAAAAGTCGCACAGGAAACTGGAAAGAAGAAGAAGAGCAGGAAAGAAAAAGACGTCAACGCAAAACAAATCAAAGAACATATAGAAAAAAATCAAGGATGTTTATACTATTGATGGCTGATCACAGGGAGCGGTTTGTTAAACGCCATAAAGATGTGGAGAAAAGAGAGGATTTGTGGCATCCTATTGCCTCTGTTGTGCATCTGTTGTACTGCAAACGCCATCTTCAGGCAGGTAGTGTCATCATATCAATATTTCCTCTAACCAGACAAAGAGCACCCCGCTGAGCAGCCATCCGAAGGTTCGATTGAATCTCAATTCGGATCAGTATGTAGAGACCTTTAGCCTCACTTCATTTCCTGCACCAAGACCTACTTGGGCATTATTCTGACTGATGATTCTTATCACAGATGAGTGAATACATGAATTCCCAGAAAATCGATGTTGTTAATGCAAGAGTTTATATCCCACAGATTACAATGTTATCTTCTGACATGCCGAATCCACACTGTTCTAATAGTTCCTCTAAGCAACTTTTGCTATAGTTTCATCGAGTTGCTTACATGAGAACACATGCAGTTGTTCTCTTTATTCACTGATAGATGGTTACGAATTGTATCCAGTCAGAGAAAACATTGTTATACACCAATTAATGTGCACCGGACGACACATCAGAGCAAAAAACAAGACTTGTTTACATGACAAGTGGGGTTGTGGCATAAGCCCCGCTCCTGTGGAGATCTAGACAATGGTCTTTGTAAAAGTTCTTTTAGCCTTTTTACAAAGATCTCTCCATCTCTCTTCAGTGATCCCTTCTCCACCGAGCAACATTGTGGCAGAGGAGATCTCCAACTCCAGCCTGCAACTATCCTGGGTCCCAGGCTTCGGAGGAGAGTATCCTATCAGCCTCTGCTCCCTACAGGTAACCTCTCTCCCTCCCTCACGCAGGCTTCGACGCACTGTGAAGGATCAGGTTTCACTCTTTCAGAGGCTAAACACTCCTTTCAGAGGCCCCATTTCCCCAGTGTGCTGGGGCCCAACCAGTGTGTGAGCGAGCAAACGAGAGACTCTGTGCCAAAGCTCCACCCTGAAGAGTCTGGTTCTAATAAAACCGGCCTCTGATGAGTGTGTGTTCAGCCCTTCATTGACCTGAAGGAGAAGAAAGGAGACAAAGAACTCAACTAAACACTCCAACAATCAAGAAATAAGAGACCGGGAGAGATGTTGTTGTGTTCCAGGTTTAACTTTTGATATATGAATTGATGAAAATCATTAATTTATTCCAGAAACAACACTCATCTTCCTAAAGCTGTTTGTAACTGCATCCGTTTATCACCACTCATTGTTCCTGGCCATCACAGGCTGCTGTTGTTAGTCTCTAATGATCCCAAATATCCTGAAACCAAATATCTGAGCGCACTGTCACTTTAAGAGTCCTGTTTGTTTAACTGTTCTCTTTTAAACCAGAAATAAATGAACCTGAATAAGAGGTAGAGAGACAGAGTGTGCGTGCAAGGGAGAGTTGTAGAGCAGTAGGACTCTCGGGGAGCAAGTGAGTCAGATGGATTTGGAAAGCACCAATTCCACACATTGGAGCTTCAGCTGTGCAACACACATCAGTCCACATCTTTCATGAGTCAGAAGCTGCACAAAGGCTCACATTCTCATCACTGACCTGCCACACTCTTACTCACACTCTCCACTACAGATAGGAAACCTGCACTAGGACATTCTGCTCCTAACGACTCACATCTTATGATTCAGCTTCATTCATGTCTTGTGAGTCAACAGCCCCAAACACCTGCCCCAAATCCCTCAAAGGGTTAATGTGGTCTCCAAACGTCTGAAACAACAGGGGGAGTTTGAAGGGCTGTGCTGTTCTTCTCATCCTCAGATCCTCATTCTTCTTGCACTGACCTATTTTCATTCATTCCATTTCATCCTTCCTTGATGGGTGCTCTGTGGTCAGTGCCTGAAGAAAGCCTGTGCATGCATCGGGCACATTTCTGTGTTATTTGTTCATTTTTACTAGTGCTCTTCTGGGAATTTTACAATGGCTTCCTGTTGTTTTCTGCTGAGATCACAGGCGGCATGAGTAAGTAAGCAGCAGTGAAACCACAGGTAGCTTGGATTTGATCTCTTTTCTCCAGGGTTTGATGTTTGTCAGCAGCTTTCAGAGCTGACGCTGCCCTTTTCTTCATTCTGCTGGTAATCGCCACACAAAAAAAATCAGGAAGACTTCATGGTTTGGTCAAGAAGAAAGGGGAAGTTTTAGATTCAAAGAAAAAGAAAGACAGTCTGTTTTCAAGAAGAAGCTCTAGAGGATGATTATTTTCCCAATATGTTATAAAAATCCATGTCACACTTTTCTCTTCAAATGTTTCAGGTTCGAGACACTGAAGAAGATCTGGTTTGGGACGAGCAGGTCACTGCTCTGGACAGCAGCACTCTGGTCTCAAACCTACTTCCCTTCAGTGAATATGACATCCGAGTTTCCTGTCGGAGCAGCCAGGGTCAGTCCACTTGGAGCCAGTGGGTATCCATCAGCACCAGTGAAGGAGGTAGCTCCTGTCCCGAACTCTTTCCTATATACCTATGTTAGTGATCCACTGCTACAAATTTAAAAGGGGGTCGGGTTACATCACTCTATAAATGAGCCAAATCCCAAACTGTAAATTGTATTTACATTACCCACAATACACCTTAAAATGAGTCAATCCAGGAATAGTAAATGTGCTACAAATATCTCCTGAAAAAGAATGGAGATACATCTTTAACTGTGTGGAGCTTCTTCTCATTCGTTCTCGTCTTTTCCTGGTTGCAATCATGTGATGTTAAAAGGCTTCAGAAATGTTAGTAAAATGTGGTCTTAGTCTGGACATGCACAGAGAACCTAATGTAGACAGAGACAGGAACACGCATCTGAAGCAGCTTCTGCCCCCTCTGGAATCCCTTTGCTGAAGCTTGACCCTGCTGGAGTCACTTTTTCCATGCAGACCATGAAGGGCTGTTTGTGGAGGACAGAGGACTGCTGGGAAGTTTCCATACACATACTCCTAGATGCCATTTAATAAGATTATCCGAGATAAAGAGAAAGCTTCTGGTAAAGTGGATCCAATTCTTTCTAAACATGTACTTTCTGTATATATTCAGGTGATGTTTGAACATAGAGACCTTAGCGTAAGAGCCAAGTATCCAAAGAATGGAGAACTACAGAGTTCCAGGGTGCTCTGGCCAATTGCGTGAGTTTGGGGAGGAGCAGTCTGTTTATCTGACCAATGAACGATGGAGATGTGGTCAGGGATCATGTTTCAAATCATTCTGAAAAGACATTAGGTGAGGTTGGAGGACTGTAAACTTCTCTAACATATCAGAAAAAGTGAGGATGGCTGTCAACTCTCCCTGACTCCAACACCTCTGGTCTCTGATTCATCAGCTGGAGCTTCATCTGCTCTATCTGTCCTTGTTACCTATGACGCACACAGAGTGTTTGATGGGTGAGGGATGGAGGAGTACAGCAGGACCCTCAGATTTTCCACTGCTGCCTTTGTGTTTGTTATGAAAGTTCAGGCTGCTGAACGTCATAAATCTTGAAAACATCTACCTCTTTCAGTCTCATTCTCTCTATTTCTATAGTTCACTTCTAAAAATATAATCAAAAGTGGTGCAATGGCCGAGCATGGGCACCAAATTTGATCAAAGAATTAAGAAACTGGTAATTTCCCACAGTCAGTGAGCATGACTGGAGATCTCCAGTGTCCTGCATTACTAGTAACAAACTCTAAGGAGCTCCTGGATTCCGCTCATTGTTCACAATATGAACTTTTCCATTTGGAGGGTACACAATTGTTTAAAATGTTATGGGTATGACTAGAGACTGGGAGGCAGCACATCAAAATTTTATGGGTAAGCAATGGAGATGTTGCAGAACTGGTTCTCAATCTGGCTACAGCATTTTGGCAGCCTGGAGTCTGTGGAGAGATTTAAAGGGAAAGCCTGAAGCGAACCATTGGAGAAACCAATTTGGGAGGTCACAAAGTAATGTTAAAACAGTAATTTATTCATGAGAAAGAGAGATGAAGGCTATAAATATTTCCAATGCAGAAGATGGTGTTCATACATGAGATCAAAGATGACCCCCAAACTGGAATCAGTGCAGAAATGAAAGCCAATCAGATCTATCAGCAAGCTCTACCCACGGGATCTCCAGAGCTTCATCCCAGACATGTCTGAGTACTTGAGTCCTAACCTCAGTGGAATGAGGACTGTGTAGTCTGAGGAGGCTTCCTGTGTCTCTCCTGTCTAATCCTACTGAGTCTACTGCTGAACATCTTTATGAATAGTTTCCTGCGCCTTCATTGGCTCTCTCTCATCCTGACCCCAGGGGACCCCTGGTTTCTTCTCACTAGAGAGAGGGGAGGAAACACAAGTGAGTACATTGTGGGAAACAGAGCAAGAGAGGGCAAAGGGGGAGCATGGGGTCTGAGATGGATAAAACAGCAAAAAGAGCTGGTGGGGAGCATAAGCCTCACTAGGGTCCCACACTAGAGTCCTCGGAGAGAGAGGGAAGAATGAGAAAATAAGAGAGGGGGTGGGAGATGGGAATTGAGAAAGATACATGAGAGAGAATGGTAAGAGGGTGAAAAAGAAAAACCAGTGCACTTGATTTTGGTGTTTTTGCACTTTTATCCACAGCAACTTACACTTGTAATGAAGGAACGCATTCCTGAGAATCAAACCCGCATCATTAGCATTTGTAGCAGTACATTCAACTGACTGAATGATTCAAACTGGACTCCAGTGGATCGGCAGAAAAGAATAAATTATACCTCTGCGTCTGGGTTACAGTGTAGCCTTATCCTGCATAGCTCAGTAGTAACACTTCTTAAACACAGACTTCAGAACAGTGCGCTGATGGTGATATCAATTCCTTGGTGATTGGGTTCTTAAAGATGTTTATGTTAATAGTAGAAGTGCCAAGATATACAGAGGAGATGCTCTGCTAGCAAGGCAACCAATCACAGATCTTGCAGTTCGCATGGAGTATTTTGAAATATTAGGAGGTGTATTTCAAGCTTTGTTGCAGGGGTCTGTTTCTCTTTTTTAATTTCTGAAAAAAAAAACAGCTGTAGGATCTGATTCCTTTTAAGTGTATGTGTGTGTGTGTGTGGGGGGGGGTTCTCTCTGTATACTGTTGGTTGCACTTATCGCAGACTAACTATCATTGACCCTCAGCTTTTTCCCCTAGTATTAGGGTAAGGGATGCTCTTGCATGTTAAAGAACGTGTGTGGAATCAAACACAATGAACACTGTTGAGGACTAACATTCCCAACAAATGTACAAAAAAGAATGTTCCAAAAAAATAAATAATCTTAAGAGTGAATATTAATTCCAAATAGAACATCGGGAACACAACACATGTTTGAATCATGTTGTAATTCACACAAAACCCATCTAAAATGTCACAGTACACACTCCTCCACAACCTTCTGAAGCTCTTGTCTGTTTTTGAGGGTTGTTCACTCGCTGCTGTATGTCTGGAGCATTGAGTTCCACATCTGGTTTGGTTTGTGAAACGCTCTGCTCATACAGATTACACTGCCCTCCATCCTAGTGTGAGCGCGTGTGCGCGTGTGTGCGTGCGTGTGTGTGTGTGTGTGTGTGTGTGTATGGTGGAGAACAATTTTCTCATGAGTCAGAAACACATGTGGAGATAATCAGAGGACAAACTCTCCTAATAACACCAGAGATGTGTTCTTAAGAGGGCAAGAGAGAGAGAGAGAGAGAGAGAGGAAGGAGATGAGAGTGAGAGACCATAGAGAAAGAATGGGAGAGATGGAATGTTTGTTTTTGTGTATATTTATTGGAGTGACTGGAAAGAATTGTATTTGCAAAGGGTTAAATCTTAAGAGAATGTGTTAAACAGAAGACAGAACACATACACGGCATGCTATTTCCAGAGCATGACTGCAGCTCTGGCCAGAGAGAGCAAGACAGAGAGAGAATGTGTGTATGTTATTCTTTCTACTCTGGACTTGAATCAGAAATAGAGAGGGTGGGGGTGCAGAAGGGGAAGTCATCAGCGTACTCATTGAAGAACAAACCCTGAGCCTTTTCAGAGTGTAATGGAGCATCACAGACAGACAGAACTCATCATTCTAGATCTTAATAACCCCCTTCTAACTTTAAACATGCACTGTACTCCTTCAACCACTAGTGCAATAGGAGGATGAAACTCAGAGGTCTGAGGTTTATTTTCATGAGGTTGATCTATGGGCATCTGTGTCTGTTGCAGTACCAGACTCATCTCCAGAGAACCTGACAGTGCTGCTGAATGGGACAGAGGTTATGATGAGCTGGGCTGAACCTTCTGGAAGGATCAACGGGAGACTGCAGGGCTATGTGATGGAGTACAGCACTCCTAACACACACCGGGTCAGCAAAGACACTCGCCACTGACCGCAATTGATTAGTCACACAGACCTTGCTCTGGTAAAGAATGGTTGAAAATTTGGGAAGTGGTATTTCAGAGAGATGCAAAACATTCTAAATCAACCAACCGACTAATAGATCATCGTGTTTTCAATGGTAAAACCGGAAAAATTAAGATAAAACTGAACTCCTATTTTATACAAGTGAGGCATTTGAAAGGAACATGTAAAGGCCTCTATCCAAACTTTTAAATCTGAAGTTTCATACGAGAATGCACCTCAACTGAAAACCATGGGCACAAATGGGTGGTGACCAATCTAATCGGATAGGTTTTCCATAAGGAGAACGACCAATGAAAGCTCGTTTGATGACATGAGAAGTAAGGTGGCGCTCATCCCACATTTTCATAGTGACTTAGTACAGGGAGCAGGAAAGAAGTATAGAGCAGGAAGAAGAAGACGACGACAGACGAAATTAAAGAACAAATGGAAAAATCAATGATGTTGAGCAGTTGGTGGCTGATCACAGGGAGATGTTTAACAAACACCATAAACGTGCCCGTGTGGCATGTTGTACCACAAACGCCATCATCAGGCAGGGAGCATCATAATTTCCACAACCCAGACAAGCACCTTGCTGAGAAGCCAATCTCAAAATGGATCAGTGTGTAGAGGCCTTAACAGTGATGAACAGACTCAGTAGCTCCATCAGGATTGATGGTACACTACAGATGTTCTAGGAGGTATCTTTTTTGGGAATGACCAAACCTCCCACCATTGTTGGAGAGTGATACTTTGGGGAACATTCTAGTTAAGAACAAACAATTTAGCTTTGTTTCGAGTTTGAAGAACAGTCGAGTCCTGTGGAAAGATCCAAATGATCCAGTGATTGTTTTTGTATGGAGATGTACATTCTGATACAATATAACATTATAATCTGCACAATATGTTCTAGCAGACCATCAGCATCTGTCCATTAGACACATTAGCAGGGTTGTTCATCAGCTGTAGTGTTTCGAAGCGAATCTCTGCTAGACATGGTTCAAGAAAAGAATGTTTGATGTTTCCAGGTGATTCTGGATGTGGGCTTGGACAAGGAGCTCATGATTAATCTCTCGGAGCCTCTTTCTAACATCTCATTCAGAGTGTTTGCCTACACCAGTGCTGGAGCAGGTCCCTGGACCTTGCAGCAGACAGTCACACTCACACAGTCTGGTGAGAAACACACTCACGCACGCAGGTTAATAACCCAAACTCCCAGATCCTCCAACCAAGCATGGGGTGGAAAGCCAAGTTCTGTGATTAGATTCATAGCTTCTAATGAATGGCCTGCAGCTATCCATACTTAAATATGACTGGAATGACTGGTGCCTTATGAGGTCTGCTGGAACGATGGAAATTACCCAAAACCTAGATCTCGTAATCTACAGTCAAATCTCGATACACTGGTCACTAGACCATAGAAGGACTAACACTCCCTCTAATCCCAATGAGGTCGAAAGCACAATAAAGCCTTCCTGGGAAACTGGTCCTAGGAGGGAGCATAATTGGATATTTTAGTCTTAAAACACATATCCCCAGAAACCAGAGGGCATACAATGATTAACCTGGTCAACAACCCTGTGAGCATGAGTCAAAGCATAGACCCGATGAGTGGCTCCATGTCAACTTCTCTTGCAGAAATATCAACTTTGATAACTATTCAATAACGAAACAAACAGGGGAAATAAAATGTTTTGCTGCAAAGCTCAACACATCAGGCTAATAAATAAATAAAGGTGAACAAGTGGAGGTTGTTCATGTACACTAGACAAAGTCACACTCACAGATAAGTGAAGAACATAATCGGATGCTATCAGCAATAACCCTAGCTCTTCCTCTGTTGTCTTGCAGAAACCGGACTTTCCAGAGGTAAGTGACTGTTTCTCATACGTAATGTATTCAAACATTTATGTGCTCTTTTACAAAACCAAGACATCCATCTACTTAAACTGACCCATTCTGTTTCCATCTCCTGCTAGTCCACTAGTATAGAAAACACCTGTTTACCATTTATTCACTGAAGCCAATATTACTTTCTGGAACCTGTTAGCTCTCCATCTGTATTGTTTTAGTGAGAGGTTGAGTCTTCTGGAGAGGAAGTAAAATCAGAGCAGCACATGTCTCACTAGAAGAGGATGGAAGTGGATTTCACTTCCCTTTCTTCAAGTGTTGTTCTGCTGACTGGTGTTTGGTGGCTAAGAAAAGAGGAAACAATAGAATGATGAAGAAGGATGGAGGGAGAGATGAAAAGCAGTCTCAGGGAGAGTTTACTTAAGTGCAGCCACAGCCTGAGATTGATGAGTGAATTACAAGAGATAAAGGAATGGTGCTGATTCCAGTGAAGAAGATTCCAACTATAGCCCTATTCAGATGGGACTAGTTTCAGAGGGGGTCATTAGAGAAATTTCTATTTCTCAGAAATACTTTGTGTTTTAATCCTGTCCAAATCTGCAATGCCTGTTTTTTGCTGTCACAAGCTTTGTAGAAATTCCATTCAAAATTCTGTTTTTCAGTAAACTCAGTGCTCATCTGAGAAATCCAAATGAAGATATCTGAGATTACGGAAAATGTTTTTTGTATAAAACGCATTGCTTGTATGGTTTTGTCACTACAACAATGGATGAGGATGAAACCCGTCGACGATTTAAAAAAGGAAACATTAACTTAAAATCAAAAAAGTCATTGAGAGGGGCTACATTAATATCAGGTAAGATTATTTTCATATACGACAACTCACATGAAAGACATTGTCTAAGAAACATTGTTTGGAAAACCTGTCCCGTCCGAATAGGGCTTATGATTGATATGATCCCCAGGGGAATTCACTTTGGAACCAACAAATGAATCTGTTAATATACTCGGTTAAGAGTCTGAGGATGTATACAGAGCAACCTCCAAAACCAGTGTTCCAATGCTGGATTTTAGGCTGATTCAGTTCTATTGTCCAGTCTGAGAGCTAGACAAGAAGTTGGACCAAGAAGGCAATCCTTGTGGCTGTCTGTGCATTTCAGGGTCCAGTCCCACAGGCTTCTCCTGGCACTGGTGGTATGTGGTGATGGCTGTGTGTGTATGTGTGGCTTTGGCGGTTCTTCTGGCTGTGTATGCTACACGACTGAGACACAAAGAAACTCGATTCGGGTGAGTCCAATCATAGTTCTTGAGCTGTTTCTAACTGACCAATCACATCTCTTGCTTTTTCTTTCTTTTTCAACCTAGGCACTGCTATTGTCTGCTTCATCTGTAAAATACACTTGTGCGATAAAACTTCTAGGGTAAACGTGATGATGGTAGATCTTCCTTGTGTTGTAGTGAAGCATTCGAGCCCATGATGGAGCGAGGAGAACTTGTGGTTCGATACAGAGCTCGCCGAACATACAGTCGTCGAACAACTGAGGCTACTCGTGAGTTTCACATCCAGATCTTTTCCCATCCACAAGAGCAAGTGACTTGAATAGTAATTGTGTCTTCTCAGTGAACTCTCTGGGAGTCAGTGATGAGCTCAAGCAGAAGCTTCAAGACGTAATGGTCGACAGACACCGGTTGACCCTTGGGAAAACTCTTGGAGAGGGTATATGATGCTTTAATAAGAAAAAAGGAATAATTGTGAGAGTAGTGAGCATGTTTCTCCTCAGATGGTCATGGTGAGTGTATGTGTGTGTGCAGGTGAATTTGGCTCTGTGATGGAGGGCTCTCTCTCTCAGGAGGACTCTATGCTCAAAGTGGCTGTGAAGACCATGAAGAGTGAGAAAACTTTACAAGTATTTCTGATATGGTAGCTTACAACCTCTCTATCTCTTATGCTCTTACTATTCATGTCTGCCCATCAGTGGCAATCTGCACCCGCAGCGAGATGGAGGATTTTTTGAGAGAAGCTGCATGCATGAAAGAGTTTGACCACCTCAACGTCATGCGGCTCCTTGGTGAGTAAAACCTTTTTGGAGGAACAACAAAGAGACAATTCCTTAATTTGTCGGAGTGATTAGGTTCAGTTTAATGAGATTCAGTTATTAAACCAACACAATATTCTTGAGTTCATCGAGATGTTCTGCAAAGTAACTTGCTTCAGAACAAGTTTGGTCAATGTGGCTCACTCCCATCTACATTCCTCTGTTCCCCACACATCCTCTGTTCCCTTATGGTTACATAATGCACAATGTTTGTGTTTGCCTGTGTGAAGGTGTGTGTCTGCAGACAGTGGAGAGTGAAGGATTCCCATCTCCTGTGGTGATCCTGCCCTATATGAAACATGGGGATCTTCACAGCTACCTGCTCTACTCAAGACTGGGAGACTCACCTGTGGTACAGTAACACTCCTACAAAAAGAAAATTGGGTATTTCACAGAATGTGGGTACTGTAAGTGGATGGGAAAAAATGTTGATTTGAGCAGGAAGAAACCTAGATTGGTCAACTGTGATAAAATGGATTAGGGTTCAGCAATTGTGAGGTGGTGCCCTTAACTGACAGAAACACATGTCTGTTTTGTTGCAGTAC
Source organism: Danionella cerebrum (assembly GCA_007224835.1). Taxonomy (NCBI): domain Eukaryota; kingdom Metazoa; phylum Chordata; class Actinopteri; order Cypriniformes; family Danionidae; genus Danionella; species Danionella cerebrum. Next base: position 189,990 of record SRMA01027122.1, on the reverse strand, counting down.
CTCCCCTCTCAGATGCTGGTCAAGTTCATGACGGATATCTCTAGAGGAATGGAATACCTATCCGGAAAACACTTCATCCACCGAGACCTGGCTGCACGCAACTGCATGTGAGTATCAGCACTGCCTCAAACAGAAATGAGTGAGTCTTAGGTACAGAGTGAGACAGTGTGTCCATGTGTATCGCAGGCTGAACGAGAACATGACAGTGTGTGTGGCAGACTTTGGCCTCTCTAAGAAGATCTACAGTGGAGACTACTACAGGCAGGGACGGATCTCCAAGATGCCAGTCAAGTGGATCGCTCTGGAGAGCCTGGCCGATCGAGTATACACCAGCAAGAGTGATGTGGTAAGAGGGGTGGGGGTTCTGTAAAAGCCCAACAGCTGGGTGGACATTGTCACTGATATTCGCTCAAAGGTCTTTGATGTTGATGAATTGTTGATGTGTTGCAGTGGTCGTTTGGTGTAACGATGTGGGAGATCGCCACTAGGGGACAGACGCCGTACCCAGGGGTGGAGAACAGTGAGATTTATGACTACCTGAGTCAAGGAAACCGGCTCAAGCAGCCCCCAGACTGCCTTGACAGCATGTATGCCATCAACCTTCTACACAGTTTAAGCTACTTACCCAAAACTATCATGCCATCTATGACACCTCTATCTCTCTCTCTGTAGTTATTCTCTGATGTTCTCCTGCTGGCTACTCAGCCCTAAGGATCGACCGAGCTTCTACAACTTGCGCTGTGAGCTGGAGAAGGTCCTGGAGGAGCTCCCCAGCCAGGACCCTGAGGAGATCCTCTATGTCAACATGGAGGAGGCCTCAGGAGAACTGGGGGCAGTGGGGGGCCTGGAGCCAACCTCAGGGCACCTAAAGGGAATGGGATCTCAAGCAGGGGTCACTGTGGAGGTCCACCAGTCCAATCGCTATGTCATGTGCCCCCAGCATGAGAGCCAACGGATGCTTCCTCGGCGAGGCTCCACTGAGAGTGTGGAATTCCAGGGTACAACTCCAGACCCCCTTATGATACCCCCAGACCAATGGCCCAGTCAAACACTACCCAGAGACAGCATGGACCTCCCAGGGCCTTGGGACAGACCCCGTTCAGGGCAGAGCTGGAGCCCAGAGGAGAAGAGGAGGTGGCTTTGATGCCACCATTTACACCATCAGTTTGCACAACCTCTACCAGCACAAAACCTTTCCTGACAGCTCCTGATGCTTCCCCTGACTTACCAAAGGACACAGTCTGTGTGGTGGAGCTACCCTGTTGTAGTTCAATTGATGGTGGCAATAGGTGACTTGAAGTTTATCTGAAATTTAAGGCTTGCAATTGTCTTCCTATGAACAATTCATGAAAATAGCTGCTCAAAACAGCTAAACAAGACCATCTAAATTGCTCGAACCACCTGACGGCTAATCATACTAGCTAAAGACTACCTAAACTTTTAATCCTGCCAAAAAATATGTTATAGTTTTAAACCAGCAGATGAAAAAGTATTACCTAGATTTCAGTAGTCAATGGCCATCTTGCTCATGCTCCTTCAGTGGTCGTGTTACCGGAGAGTGAAGGATGTTTTTTTAGGGTGCTTTCATACTTAGCCCTATCACATTTAGCTCTCCTTCACACCACACTGATCTCTCAGATCCGCACTATTTGAAAACCAGTTATGTGACATCATACTGACCTCTTATTGGTCACGTACATCATTATAGGTGTTTCCTCGACTGCTTTTCATTGAATGAACATGCACACGGAAGAAGACTACACCTGAAGACTGGGACAACATGCTCAAAATGCTTGATTTTCACCTGCCCAAATGAAACAAACTTAAAGGGAAAACTAAATCTAGGTCGAATTAATCAAAGTAAACAAGTCTGATGTGAACGCACCCTTAAGCTTATCCTTACAATGTGGTTGCACCAGTATCTCTATGTCCCGACTTCAACCCCTCCTCATTCGGACAGTACAGGATTTTAGCCTGAGGGACCTCAAAATTTCTGAAGGACAAAACCTGAATGTTAGTTCACCAGCACTGAGCTCCTGCCCCAGACTCAAGCACAAAATTTCTTTATTTTTATCTCTTTGTACGTTTGATAATTTGCACTAATCAGTTTTTCTTTGTTTACACAGTTTTATATGATCTGACCTCCAGATAATGTATGATGAGATTAAACCAAGTTTCATAAGCCTAAATGACAATATTTTTACTTGTTTTATATGAATTTTAAATATACATTTTATGTACAATTGGTGTATATTTTTCTATTTTTGTAACTCGTTGAGAAATAGACAACAGCTTTATATCTAGTCTGGAATATTACCGACTTGAGTAGACAACTAAAGACACCAGGATCAAAGGGGATGGCGTGCACCGGTTGGACTTTGATGGTACTGTGTGACATAAGTGACTCTGAGGTACTTTAATGGGGGACAGATATGTGAAAATTTTTCTGAACACATTCTGATTTTTTAGGGTTTGTGTAATAGTGGTGTATCAAACACCCACACCCAATTGAACTAAAAGTAATTTTTTTAGCATATTTTTGAACACGCCATCCTCTTCATGTTCTTTTTCATTAGGTTACGAATTAATAAAGTTCAGATTTCACTTAAAAACCCAGACAGGCCTTTTGAAATTAAGCATCTGTGCGTATATTGTACACAATTCACTAGCATAGCACATTTTACTTTAGTCCAAGTAACATTTTCTGTGTCATTTCTGTGATTTTGATACAACTTGTTGGAAATAAATGTTACCCATGCTGTATGTGTCATGTGTTATTCGGTTGATTGCACAGATCTAAATCTAAAAATGTAAGAATGAATCTAAAATTAGCTTGTTTTAGAAACAGTGCATAACAGTACAACAAGGGCTATAGCGCCCTCTGACGCCCACTCAAGGTAACACAAAGCGTAGCATCACTTAATTCTCGATTCCGACATACCAAGTACTGTACAGTAAAAAACATAAAATGAATACCGCTATACATCTCCGTATTACAAAACATTTGCGTAAAGAACGGAATTGTTCTCTTAATATATGAAAGTGACTGATTGAGGCATAATGATATCATTGATCTCAAAGTACATTCGTGGCTTAACTTTTTTAGATTAATCTTTTATCTATTCCTAATAAGTTTTCATTTTTGGGGTATTTCAGTCGTTCATTCTTTTTTGTCGAAAACCCTCAAAGCAATTCACTGATTTCATGAACTTTGACCCCACGCGATGCGTCAAATGCTTCAGATATATACAGTATCTGAAATATACCTAAATCCTTCAGCGTTTTTACTTTATTTAACCACTTATTTGCTCTTCAATCTTGAGCTACCGTGTTACTGGACATGTTCTTTTGCATTACTTTTAATTGATTTCTTCATTACAAATCACTTTTCCTCTTTTGAGATTTCATTGTTATCCGGTTTATTCTAATTATCAGCTTGTGACTGGAATAAATAAAACCAAAAGATTTCTGTGCACAGAACAAACTCAACATACTCTTCTGAGTTTGAGAAAGCAGCACAAGGTCCTCAGGGAAATGATCTGTTAGAATTGTGATAATCCCATCATCCCAGCTCATTTAAAAGCAGTCAGTGCTGATAAGTTATTTCTGATATGTGTAGAAACATGTTTCTTAAAGATAAATGCTATACACTCTACACAAGACAGAATCTGTTAAATCCATTCTTAAAGGGTAGATAGATACTTTAAACCCATTGAATGCTGGTTTTAAATACATGTGAACAGTATCAAGGGTCATTACAAACTTCTGTCACAGATCTAAACATCTTGAGATGATCCCATCGCTTGCAATAATGAAGTGACCTTGCAACTCTTTGAGCTTGGTTTTGAGTTTAGATAAGGTCACTGTACAAGCACCTCTCATCACATCCCATCTTAAATGGGTCCCGGCTTAGGACTCAGCTCTGGTTTCTGGTTATACACACATTTTATATTTTATCTATATATCATCTGGTGCTTTTCCATCCTTTGGAGTTTGGTTGTCCAAGGATATCCTCCAGTATTCCTGGAATATTTACAATAAGCAGGTGTAAAAGTGCAGGCTCCCGCAGATGGTACTAACTCCACATATCAGAGAGTAAATCACTTGAGCAGCGAGGTGCTATCAGCTTCAATGGAGTCATGCAAGCATGGAGCCAGGCGCCATTGGCACAACATCATAGCGAGCGGGAGCATGAAGAGGAAACAGATGCCTGCCATGATGTAGGCGATGGTCATGAGTGTGGACTCATCTGTCTGAGGAACATTATAACCACAGTCCTCCAGATCCTGGCCCAGGAAAGGTCCGTCCACTGCAGCCGTGCGGAACTCATCGTGTACTGTACAGGGACAAGAGAGTAAGAAGAACTAGGAAACACTTCCCGAAACAATCACATTTTAAACAGTTTTCTCTATGTCTCTTGAGTTGAGGATGATGCTTATATCACTGGGCTAGGGTTTGGCTCTCTCTTTCCCTGTCATCCACAAACTCACCATGACAGGTACTGACAGCAAAGCCGATACGCTTGTTCCCTCTGTCAAACACCACTGTGAATCCTTCCATGATGACGGCGCCCATCACTGTTCCGGTGCTAGACTGAGACACGGCAAACTTGAAGCAGTCCTCTTGTGCAGAGGCCACATCCTCCACCGGCCGCAGGTACTGCTGCACTCACACACATGGAAGTAGAACACGCATGAACCATGTGAAACTAGAGTGAAGAACTCAGTTTTTGACATAATACTCAAGGTGAGTGCTAACATTAAGGTCATGTTCAAGGACATCGTTTTGAAGTACACAGGTGAATTACCTGTGGTAGGATGGAGATACGGAATGACTGGTTTCGGTTCTCACTCATTAGGTAGAGGGAGATCACAGGGAAGATATGCCAGGGTGTGGTGCCAGTCTGCCAACAAACTAGCTGCTCCCCCAACCAGAAACCAGAGGGAAATTGCTCTGTCTGCATATAAACAAAAGGTCAGAAGGGCTGAGAGTGGAACCAGAGTGATGTAAAGTAAGTTCAACTTATGTTATACTGACTGATGAGGCAGCTTCTATGGCCTTCACTGCAGCCTGGAAAACTTTCCGAGGGAGGCGCAGATTGGTGGTGCCACTGTCCACGATGCTCTTATCATAGTTATACTGATAGCCGCAGAGATAGATGGAGAAACAATGGTAAGAATAATAATGGTAGGTCATTGTGAAAAGAAAACATTCCTTCAGATGTATTCCAATCCAGAAACATACCTCTTTGCAGTCCATGTTGAGGTCTTGGCCATTTACCTCAATGCGAACAATGATGACCTCATAGTACCACTCTCGTCTGATTGGAGCATACCACAGTTCTCCCACATACATGGACGGGTCGACTCCTCCAATGATCTGTGAAGAGTAACCAAAACCTTCAGCCAGGTAACCACAGCTTATGGTTCCCTCGTCTTTTACATTTTGCCTTCTAGATTTCTCCTTAAATTTCTCTTCTGTATCTCTATTGGTTGTTTTATATGTCTCCAGTATTTGTCTTTAAGGTGTTTCTACTCTTTCTCGCCATTGTTTTTCATTTGCTTTACTTCTATCCCTCCATCTCTTCAGTATTTCTTGTTTGCTTTACTTCTATCTCTCCGGGGCTCAATCAGTAGAGCAAATCTTTATCTCAATTTATCATTTATCTCTTTAGTGTCTCTCCAAGGTTTCTCTTCTATTCTCCACTGGTTCTCTTCTGCCTTGTCAATGTTTCTTCTCTACTTCTGTTCTCACCATGCTCCCTCCTACAGATGAGCTGCCATCACTATTGTTGTGACTGAAACCGGATCCACAGAGCTGCAGTGAGAAGATGTCGGAGATGCTGGTTTGCTTCAACAGAGAGTCGAAGAATGGCTCCAGAGTCTCGTCCGGCTGGAAAATCACATATATTATTACAAAATAATGGGGGAATTGGCTATCAACAGCACATCTGAAATACATTAAGAGAGTACTGAGCCTTTGCAAGCTTGATTAGCTGAGAGAAGATGTCTCACATAAATAAACAGTGGAGACAGACATGAGCTTTGCTGTCAATATTGAGCGTGTCGTGTAGTCTGTTGTTTGACTATTCTCTCATTGCGATGACATACTTTCATAAAAAGATTGTTCTCACAGGAAATGAATGTCAATCATTTATCACCATACTTTATTTTTATTGCCCTCCGATGGACTGGCGACCTGTCCAGGGTTGCACCCCCACCTCTCGCCCAATGTGCGCACTGGCAGACCCCCAAAACGGGAATAAACGTATTGAAAAATGAAAGAATGAATGAATGAACATTATTTTTGTTTAAAAAGAATTCAAGAAACATCTCAAGCTATTTTGGTTCATTGAGAAGTGAAGTGTCCATGGTACAGCAAACAGAAGCTCACCCTTGCGATTTGAGCATAAGCCAGGCCTAGGATGCCCTCCCAGTTGGATCCATTGATGAAAAAACGATCAGACTGGGTGATAGCAGCGATGTTCGCTCTCAGAGAGCCACTAGGACCCTGTGGGATGGATACTAGGTCTGTGCCTAACTCTCCCTCCCAGCGACCCTGGGTGTAGGGCACGTACACACTACGCCCCAGGTCTCTGTACGATGATGACCTGATGAGATCCACACAGTCAGTATACTCAGTTTACTTATTTCTACATATCTACACCAATAACAAGATCTAACAAGCAGATCAACGGTTTCAGGAAGGAGCATAAAAAGAACAATCTAGGCTTCATAGAAGCCTTGCAACAAATGTCTGTGGAGGTATTCAAGGATTCTGGATTGTCTAGGGCAGGGGTGCTCATTACGTCAATCGCGATCGACCGGTCATTCGATCGGAGGTGCTAGTGGTCGATGGCGGCGTGAAATGGAAACAATATCAGCCAATCATCCATCCCGTCACAGTTCAGTAAAGTTAGCTGCAGATTCACGGATTCGGTTTTCTCTGCTCAATAGCTCGAGACCAGAATGTTCTTAGTAAACAAATAATACCTTTTTTTAATCTGTGTTATGTAGCGGACAAACTACAAAACGTTTTTTATCAAAACAAGTTTCCCTCGGCATTCACAGAAACACATTACCGTCTATGCGCAACCAGCTGACATGGAATCGCTTAGGGGCCGTCTGCAAATTACCAGCAAAATATGTTTTACCCAGAATATGCTTCATAACTTCATTCAAAATTTTTTTTATTACAACCAAAATCAAGCAACACGCCACTCCTCACCTGCATATTGTACTGCACGAAAAATATTTATTAGAGCATCATTTTTATTCTTTATTATTTGGATCAAAGCTCAATTGCTCCCATAAAAATCACTCTATTACCACCAAATTCAGGTCACACACAACTGTTCTAATGATTCAATTCAGTGCAAGTCATCAAATTAAACTCACGTTATTACAAAAAATGTAAATAATTAATTATTATGTGTTTTTTGTCAATTGTCAAAAGTTTAAAATAATTGTTTGTTGATTGATGTTTTACATTTTTGTAGCGGGTAGATCACTTTGACTTAGTCATTTTAAAAGTAGCTCGCAGCTGAAAAAGTGTGAGCACCCCTGGTCTTGGGAGATTTTACTGAATATTATAATTTTTATGCTTCATCTAATAGAGTAAGTGATAAATAAGTGATGATACAAAGAGAGTCCAGTGATACTCACAGAGAGCGGTGGTAGTAACGGTGAAGGAATGGATGAGCCGCAGCACCCACCGCAAAGTTACTGCTACCAGTATCCACCAGGATGTTCAGCTGGAACAAAGAAAAACACAGGTCAGATTCATCCAACCATTTTAGAATTCTGCTACTAGTCAGACCATGATTTAGAGGGAACATCAAAGTGTCTGTTTAGATTCTATATCTCAAACTCAGCAGACAATGTTTTTGAAGGATGTGTGTGAGATAATAATTTAGACAATTGACTGGAAACCTACACACTGAGCTATTTAAGGGACAGAGTGTCTCCCTCAGGTTCTACTATCAGGCTGGAGACTGGTCTGACCTTGAGAGAGAGGGGGGGGGGTGTATTCCTGAAGAGAGGATATTGATCCATGAGCACATATAGAATAACAGTGTGTCTGTCTTTTAGTGTCAGATTCACTGAGTGAGCAGACTCCCACCCCCCCGAGCCACTGATTCTCTCTAGTTTCTGCTGTTTGACCTGTTCTCGACCTGGAAGAAGAGATCCTCACTGAGCAGAAACATTCATTCATTTCCTTCCTCTCCACCATCAGACCTGTGTGTATCTGAGTGTGTTTGTGCTTTCTTGTTCAACTGAATCTGTGGGGACCAAATGTCCAGATGAGATTCAGTTGATGAGTTATCGAGTTATTAGTTGATCACTTGAAAATTATCAATATTATTGTAATGTAATGCATTGAAAACGTTTACATGTGAGCCAGTACAGTTAACATTTTGGATTCCCACAAACCATAACCCATAGTTAAAAGAGCAAAGAGTCATGAAAACATAATAGTTTCAGTGCATGTGACTCCAGAGGGTGTGGCTGGATTTCATGGCAATCAGGTAACACCTTTGTTGTTCTATTCAAACATTATGGCAACAGCTCCACTAACATTTAAACTGAACCACTGAGAACATCACAGCAGGAGTCAAAGGAGTGGAGGAATATAAAATAGTGCCCTGGAATGAATAATGGGAGATATGGATCAAACTATATTGATTCATGAATTTTCTGTGTTCACCTCGGTATGTTCTACATTAAATCTATTCATGTCTTTTCATTGCGACCTATTTCATGCAGCACTACCTTCTGCGGCGGGCTGCCCAGCGCCATCTCGATGTAATATCCTTGTCCGGATTTTCCGCGCAGGTTATCGATCATACCGAGGAACAACGGGGCCCTTAAGGCTCTACGGCTCCTCCACTGGCCACGGGTCACCGTCGACACCGGAGAGGAGACCGGAGGGGAGAGGAGCGGACCGCTGCGCAGCGGGAGGCGGAGGAGAGGCGCGGCCGGAGAGGATGCGATCTGGAGCGGGCAGAGGAGCAGCACGATCCATGCGGTCCAGCACACCACCGGAGGAGAGAGCTTCACCCTATTCATCATCATCGTGATCAGGGGAGAAGAGGGCGCTTTGATAGCAGACCTCAGAGAAAGAGAGAGAGACAAACAGTAGGAACCAGATTGGCACTCAGTGATCCAGCATCATCACCGACGGCTGCAGAACCATGGTCCCCGCCATCCTCCGCGGCCCTCAAACACAAACTTATGCACTCTCTCTCTCTCTCTCTCTCTTTCACATTCACACCCCTCAAAGACATATCAAGCCATCCATCTGCAGGAAGCATTCGTTATGAGGCGCGGTGCTGGCTCTTCATAATCCGCATCATCCCCTCCATCTTCCCCCTGCATCCGAGTCGCGAGATCAGCCGCTCGAGCCGAGTCCTCCCCGAGTCGCGAGTCAGAAGCAAACAAAGTACCGGGTTTAACTAAGAGTTTATCGTGTGAACCGATTCACTGAAGTGGATCTCTGAGCCGAATCTGAACACCAAGCAAAACAGTCTCTAATGCCTGGACTGATGCATCATGGGACTTAGAGTCTTTGTCAATGTAGCTTTCAGTATCAGCGATCACACTTTTAACATCATTACGCATACTTCTCATAGTATTCACTGTCTCTGAGTCACAGCTACGTACATCATTAAAATTTATTACATAACTGCTGTTATTTTTCAGAATGCTTTTGTTTAGTGTGGAGGGCTGAGCTTTTGGAGATCGAGAAGAAGCTGCTAAGATTCATGTCTGAAAAGAAAGGTTCTGTTGTTTGATGTGATCAGCTTCAGACTTGATCATTTATTCACATGTTGGGCTCAAATTAAGATAGTTGGTATACTTTATTGATAATTAATGTATTGCTAAATTTTGGCAGCTTTTTTTAAAATCTGGGGCTCATTGGAAAGCTAAAATATCCTAGTGGTTTAAGCAACACAGATAGAGTCTCTGCAGCACCACAAAGAGATCAGGCATCACACTTTTTATGTTAAATGCATCTTTGTTTATTCAGTGACACATTTTCTGAAGTAGAAGTTAGCAACAATGCATTATGCTTCTGGAATGTGATGTGGCTTTTGTTTCTAGCTGAAGCTCATCCACTGAGGCTTTGGTCAGTTCGTGTCAGAATGTCCCACTGGCCAGACAGACTGAAGAAGACTGGAGTGCTAAACAGAGGAACAGTGTCCATCACTGACTCATTGTGGGCATCTGACCGTCCTAGAGAAAACACATGACCAAGTGACATCAACAAAATACTGAAAGCACAGCATAAAAATTCGGTCTGTGGGGCTCAAACAATACAGGGGAGAGAGGAATAATGAGCATCTTGATATTTTTTTTTTCACCAAGATGCTGCCCTTTAATTTTTTTGTGCTTTTTTTGCGGGTGGTGTTTGGTTTTAAACTAACTTTAAAAGAGTTATGACGCAAGGTAATTCAGTCAGTTTTAATTTTCATTTTAGAGACCGCAAATTGGTGCCATCAATGCCATCTAGTGGTAAAAGGAAGTTATAACCAATGGAAGTTCAATAACTGCGAGATGGCTTGTATTTTTCACATATACACATTGGCACAAAAAACCTTGGCTCAGTGTATAAGGTTTTAATTTTTCTTTTAAAATCAGGGTGGCACAGTGGTGCAGACCTTCCTAGAAGGAGTTTGCATATTCGCGTGGGTTTCTGGGTACTCTGGTTTCCTTCACAATTGCCCTGAGATTAGGTGTGAATGTGTGACCGAATGTTGTGCTGCGATGGACTGGCGACCTTTCGCGGGTGAATGAAATGAAAATAAAACTTTTTGTTTTCAGTTTTTCTCAAAAATAGCATATACTATTTAAAATTACATTCATTCATTCAAGCCGCTTTTTCTCCTTCGGAGCCATGGGGGTCTGCCAGTGCCTTTCTACAGCTCACATGAAGCAAGTTGCAGGGATACACCCTGGACAGTTCACCAGTCCATTGGAGGCCAATATTCACTCACACATTCACACCTAAGGGGAATTGAGATTAAGTATTAAACCTGTCCTCAGAAACGTTTTCTAAATTTAATATGTCACAACTCTGAGGGCCAAAAAATATGAAAGCAGCTCCTCAACACAGAGAAAAAACACCACAGAGAGAAGCAGGAGCACAACCACAAAAGATTAACTCACGTTGAGTCTGTGGATGTCCTCCGCTCACTAATGCTCCATCCAAACCAGTCCAGGGCAAGCACACAGCAGCAGGCTCAGTCTGAGCAGCCGTTGAAGCTCTGAGGAGAAACATAGACAAATCGGTGGAGACACTTCAACTGTATGTTGATTGATGTGAAAGATGAGACCCAGCAGGGATACCATCAGTCAAACAGTGGCTCACCGGTGTTCAGGATCTGCAGTTCGAAAGCCTTTGGCGAATGGGTTGCAGGCAATCTTGAGCTGTGTGATCTGGAGCACAAAACACATGACCCCCTTAGTTGTAGCAGTTACTCTATCACAGAATCCCTTTCCTATTATTGCATGACACTAGTGTGTTCTATCTAATAGGTGACCAAGAGAGTTGATGTAGAAACCTATGTTTGGGTTATTGTTGCGACTGTGGTACCCCTGTTCTAGTTTGGGTAAATGGGTGCATGCAGGCCTACCCTGTGGTTCTGATAGGCAGTGACTGCAATGAATCGGGTTTCAGGGAAGCTGAAGGTACAGAAGTTGCGGTGGATAGTGCTCTGGTTGTTCCGACTGTGATCCACTAGCACTACGTGAAGTCGTGGCTGGTACCGGTGCATTGAGTTCAGGATCATCTGTGGACACACAGTTCTCATTACAGCCTTAACACTAAGGTTCTCAACAGGTTTGGTTTTTCTCATGGGTAACGATTGAGCCACATATTTTTGCCTGAAATGAAACTGGTGAAAGCAGAGGTTTGCTATTTTCTTAACAGAGACTTCACAGCCGCACAGGATACTATTCTGAGACTTACATGTCCGTTCTCGTCCAGGAGGTTGTTGGTGAGTTTGAGACGATCAAAGGAGACCGTCTGCTTCACCCACTGGGCTCCTCGTGCAGGAGAGTCCGGATGGAAGTGCACACGCCCGGGGGGCGCAACATCTCCGCGGCCTGCCACCAACCAGGATGAGCTATGGAAGGCATACCTGTAAAGAAGAACATCAAGAACTATGCTCAAACATTCCAGGTTCAATTGATCTCCAGTAGTGAGATTAGGACTCAAGTATCTCCAAGTCATTCCCTGGCTCTTTTGGGATTTTTTTTAATCCCTTAAGATTGGTTAAACATGTGCCACCCTCTATCGTTCCACTTTAAGTTTGCTTATCGCTGATCCATTCTCCCCATATTTTTCTCAAACTAGTCTGTAGTCTTCGAGAGCTTGGTCCACATTTCTGAAGCTTGAGCCTCCATTACCTTGTATGTAAATGAGTAAATACAATACTAAATTCATTCATTTATTCTCCTTCCCGCTTAATCCCTTTTGGGGTCCTGGGGGTCTTCTGGTGCCTATCTCCAGCGCACATTGGGTGAGAGGTGGGGGTACACCCTGGATAGGTTGCCAGTTTATTGCAGACAATACTAAATTAACCTAAGTATATTGTAGAGGCCAATAGTCTAGAAATTATCAAACACCAGTGTGTCCCAGTGGGGCATGTCCTGTACCTGTACCGCTTGTCATCAACAGGGATGAAATCCATCAGGAGAACATACTCTGCTGCAGGATCCATGCCCGAGATGTGCACTTGAAAGGTGGGAAACATCCTTCTGTAGAAGCACAAGCAGGAAACAGGTCAACAGCTCAGTCAGAGAGGAGAGCACTGTTCAGTCAAAATCATTTCTTAATGAAATTGTAGAAGTATGGCAGCTGGTATAAATTGCTTTTCATCCATTCATCTTGTTTCAGCAGGGTAATTGAGAATCATGTTAGGCTGATCTGGAATAGCATAAGAATGTAATAAACCTTCCAGCTTTAGTGAGGATCATTTCTGTGCCCAGTTGGTCAAACTGGCTCCACAGACTCTGCATCTCTAGCTGAACGCGAACACTGGCCACCGCCGGAGCCTTGCTGCATGAGCGGCCCTCGTCTAAGAACAAACACACAAGAGATGACACTGTTCTTGATTCTAGCTGCAGCACCAGACTCTGTGTGCAGCAGAAACCATTGCTTTATCTGCCCTCAGATGTCTGCAGATCTCAGCTTCTCAAGCAAGCTCCAACAGAGAAGCAGATCTCATTAAAAGAACGGTTGACGATTTTGAACTGAATATGAGCTTTTGAACAATTTAAAGAAATTATCTATTTCTACATTAGATGAAACATTTGACTAAAACATACACTCTTTTGCTTTTTTTTTATCAAACGGCTATTTAAGCAGATTTCTTTGTCTGATGTGTTTAAGATGTCTATTTTTCCATCTATCAGAAGAATCTATGAAGGAATCCAGTTTGTTTTAAAGTTTTTGTGGTTGAATGGAAAGCTGTACCTGTGTTCATGATGAGAGCTGAAGTCCGGTCCAGGGCTCTGAGCGAGTGAGTTCCATCGCTCTGAGAATCAGTGCCCTTTATATAAGAGCTGAGCCTCGTCAGCACGTAACAGCCTCATTTCAGCAGCTCATCCATCTCACCCTAAAACCCTGAGCGTCTGAGTACAGGTGCATGAACAAATTCTGATCTGATCGATGCTCTGCTTCATTCAGATTGTTTCCTTGTTTTTTACATCAGTATATCAGGCTGGATATCCTGTCCTATTGTTCGGGTGATGCGAGGTCATTTCTGTGACCTGTGACCTTTAGGTTCCTCTGAATGACTCTGCATGAGCTCAAGTCAAAGCCTGCAGGGCCTGACAAACTCAGAAGATGCATGAGGTTCATAAACATTATTCTCATATACCTGATGTATACACTCCTGCTGAAAAGCACCAGATCCCTGCCGGACTATCGTCTTACTGGCAGAACCATATCATTTATTATTTATTTTTATGGCAAATCAAATATAGATCTGACCATATGTCTATAAGAAAATAGAATGTTTAAGGTAACCTCCTGGAATAGTTGAGAGGCCAGCTACAATTTCTGGTCAAAGCTATGGAAACAAGCTTTCTTTAGTTCAGAAAATGTGGGACTTTTTCACTGACATTGATTTTAAAGCTCACCAAACCATTTTTGTCCACCTGCTGCACAGTAAATTCTGTTAAAACCATTAATCAAATTCTGTATTAAGAAATATATACACACAATACAGAACCTGAAATAGGATAAATGGTGCTTGGGTTAGCAGAAACATTTTTGGATTGTTGTCTTCATCTCATCAATGCTCATCAGGGATCGACTCTTCATTAAAACATTGAGAAAGTTATGGTGAGGTGTTGAACCATCTGGGGCCGCAGGACATCCTCACAGAGAGCACATCCATCTTGCTTTATTAGAAATAAATCGTGAATCACTATTGCAGAATCTGTTGAGTGAGGCTGCCATGCCTCCCATATTGACTCGTTCATCATGTCCACAACCAGGAGAAGAAATGAGGCAAAGGCCGAATCAAAGAATAAACAGCATTTGATACTGTGGCTCTAGTAAAACTAAACAGAAAAGCATATGTTTTGGCAGGGTAATGGTTAAATTGGAGTTGAGTGGATTGGTGCAGGAGTGTAAGCTTCTCAATCATGCCTGCAGTGACATACTCAAGCTCAGGAGTTATCTGAACAACAATTCCTTTGAGCAGTGGGGTATATCCCATGGGGCACCGCATGAAGCCATAACCCATTATATCATAGAACAATGGCACTGGTGAAGCTTTTGAACATCCAATGGTGTGAACAATGCTAAGAACTCCAATTTCTTGATATCATGAAGTACAATTACAACTGGATGGCTAAAGTTTGTACATAAACTTTTTAATATTGGCTAGTAAAAGTGCTATTTAAATGTATTTTTAGCGATTTATTTTCACTTTGAGCAAAATAAACCAACCCCATCTCACTATGATTTTCCTAAGAGGAGATTTGCTAAATCGTTGCTATGGTAAACAGTCTGGTTGCTATGGGGGAGTCACTGATATAATATAATTTTCTTGATGTCCCAAAAAATTGGTTGCTAGGCTAAGCAGATTAGTGGCTAGGGAGTTGTCAGTGATGTCATAAAAATGTCAAGTTAAATATTTTGTTGCTTTTTCACATTTCTTTTCAATGCCAATTTTGAGTCATTGGTAAATATTTAACCCCTTCTAGATCCTATGGTTCAAATAATTTTCCGCTGTGAGTGATATGTTGCACAGACTGATAATATAATTGTGGAGAGTTTCTATGAGATTTCCAGGTGGAGTTACAGAATCACAAATGTTGACTCCATGCAACATCAATGGAAAGTTCTAAGCATTATCAGAGATTTCCTAGAATTCCTTTTGCGCAACCAGTCAGAAAAGTTGAATTTCTTGGAAAAGTTTGTTGCCTCGAACACTGTAGGAGGAGATGCATTTAGAATATTTTGTCAGAAGCTTAAGACACCAGGCCAAAATATTGAGAGCCTTTCTCAGATGAGGGGTGAACTGTCTTTCTCACCTGAGGTGAACATAACAGATGAGCATATCGAGAAATGGAAAATCATCTCTGGGTAGTGGTCTAGATTCACTTTACAGCTTTTGCATGTTTCAGAGATTGTTTGAGTAGTTTGTGATACTGGATGTCCATCCTGCTGCATATCAAGCACATCACTTCTTTATTTTGCCATGAGCACTTTGTGTGATTATTTGTCCCTTTTTACCCAAGATGAAGGCATTTACTAAAGGTGTTGAAGTAAATGTTTTCTGTTTAATTTGTATTTATCTGTTCCTGAGTGGAAATGCAGCGTGCAATCATCTGAAAGTGCTCATAGATAATCATAATAATATTATTTTACAAAGTGTCTTTAAAGAGCTTTGTAGTGTGCAATAAAAAGTCAGACAGTTAAGCATTATTCACAGCTGTAAGATGGTTCTTTATTGTGATTTTCAACTGTTTACATCAGTTTTCACCCAAACAGACTTGAAAGAAGAGGTTTGAGTTCAGCTAATCTCAGCTGAGAGCCCATCACAGAGTCCTGCAGGCACGGGGTGAGACAGAGAGAGAGAGAGAGAGAGAAGAGACAGTGTTCTTTTGGTGAAGCAGGAGAACCTTAACCGTCTATGAACCAGCGGATGCTGCTTTGAGCTGATTTAAACTGGTTAAGTAGCTCAGAAAGGACCTGATCCACATCCGCTGAGTTTCTGGACAGGATTGAAGGAAGGAAGGTTACGGGAGCTCTGAAATTCTGCTTTACTCTTTGCTGGCAAACTTCTGGATGGTCTCGAAGATGGCCTTGAAGTGAGGCTGGAGCTGCTGTCCCAGCTCATTCAGCTCCTTCTTCAGATCACCGGATGTCACCTTTTGTCTGAACTCCAGAGCACCCTTCTGGACCTGGTCCTTGTAATCCTGGATGTAGGGCTCCAGAAAGGTTTTCAGCTCGGTCAGGTTCTCTGTCATATGTTTGCGCACGATCTCCATGATGGGGACCAGCTTGGACTTGGTCTCCTCCCAGTTGGGTCCGATCTGCTCCTTCAGCTTTTGGACAACAGGCTCCAGCTTGGTCCTCATCTCCTCTGCAAATTTGCCCTGCTTGTCCTGGTACTCATCCAGGAAGGGCTTGACCTCACTGCGGTATCCCTCAAAGTGTTTCTCCAGAACCTGTTTGAGCTCATGGGCTTTGGGCTCGATCTGTTTGCGCAGATCCTCCACATCCTGGTTGAACTTCTGGCGCATGGGGTTTGACATCTCAATCATCTGGTTTACCAGAGGAGTGATGGTTTGGAAGCCGTTGTGGAGGGAGGCATGCAGATTGTCCACAGACTGGCCCAGGACCTCCCTGAGGAGAGATGAGGAGAGGGTAATTGATGGGATAGATTCAGGCACATGTCTTCCCTCTTGAGCAAGGGTCCGACCCTCATCTCTTTAAATTCCATTTAGACATATACAAACACTACCAGCTCAAAGCAGGTCCAGATCACAA
The DNA here is from genome assembly GCA_007224835.1 of Danionella cerebrum. NCBI lineage: Eukaryota > Metazoa > Chordata > Actinopteri > Cypriniformes > Danionidae > Danionella > Danionella cerebrum. The sequence goes on along the minus strand of SRMA01027122.1, from coordinate 172,977 downwards.
CTTCAGACTGATCCTGACACACAGACGTTCTACAGTATTCTTACTTGTAGTCCTTGAACTCAGTGTTGTCGAGGTGCTTGAGAGCCCGGTGTGCTCCATGCTTCAATTGATCGCTGTAGACCTGCATAGCAGACCTCAGGTGATCCAGTTGCGACAGAGGCTCATCTCGCAGGAACCGGGCCTGGCAACCTAAACACAAACACCAGGAGAACTGTGAGCATAGCCTGCTTAAACTTCAACAGAACAAGGATCTTTAGAGATGTCTTCCTCCTGGTTTTCACTAGAATGATCTTATTTTAAAGAGATTGTTCAACAATAAGATGTGATTTAGTAGATATCATCTGGAACTTAAAAGCACTGTTGTGAAGCCAGCTGTTTCCTGAGTTTACCTGCCAGCAGCAGAGTGAAGGCGAGGACAATAAACCTCATCTTGGATCTAGAGGAAGACAAGAGCAAGAGATGTCAGAGAAAGAACTCAAAGAAAGCAGTACAGAGCATTGTAGACTATAAAGAGTGTCTCAGATTGAGGAGCAGCTAATCATCCTGTTAGACTAGACTCTAATCTCCCAGATTAGACAGAGTTACAAGAGTTCCGAGGCCAGATTAGCTCTGGACCGCTGCCTAATCTCCAAACATGGATTAGCTTCGAGACTACACTGCAACTGTTTAACTGAAGAGAACAACAGATGCCTGAAGAACGTCTGGCACCACAAGACTGCACCACAAAAAACTGTCAATTCTAAAAAAAGGGACTCATGATGTCCTGGAGCAACCAAACCTCTGAGATGTTCAAGGCTTGTTCCTCTCCACAACCAACTTCTGTATTCTATACTTCTTCTGAAGTTCTGTTCCTCAGCCGAACTCTACAAAATGCTGTAGCCCACTCCTCTTGTAGCCCGCTCCCTATGTGTGCCATGTGGGCCTTACCTGTGAGTGTGTGTGGCGCTGGTCTGGGAAGAGACTGGAGCTCCTGAACTGAGGGGCTCAGCTTTATACAGGCCATGGAGAGGAGGAGAGATGGACCTCAACCCCTCGCCCCCTCACTCAGAGCAGGGGACAAAGATCAGCCACACAAACACACACTGATAGTAAAAGCTCAGCAGTACTGGACATTTGAGGCCTGATGTCAGTGTCCGGAGCTCCTGCTGGAGAAAGTGATCAGTTCCAAGTGTGATATAATGCTAGATATCTGTGTATAGGGCAGGTTTGGGTTGTATCTCAATGTATCGGACCAAAACAATGGTTAGAATTTTAGCTTTGTTTTCCTCAAGGAAACCCCCTCCCTCTGTATGTTTGAGCTTCTGGAGCCTTTGTTTCTGAGCTTTGATTCAATTTCTGATTGAATCTTGTTTCCAGAACTGGAACTACGTGCTGGTTCAGACTGGAACTCTGATGGTAGATGTCCTAAAGACAATCTAAATCTGACTTCAAGTGCAATGGTTCATTTTGCTCTTAGCCAGACACTCTAGGGCTGTATTAGAGAACGCTTCTATTTCATTGTCCACACATTTTATACAGAGCTTTTAGAGTTGCTTGTGAACCTAAACTTGGTCATTTTTATGGAGAAGGATTTCAGGATTTGGTAAGTTTCATTATGCACCAGTGAGAGGGTTGATCTTTATCCACAGAGGGAATCATATTGTTCTTGGAAGAGGCTCAGGAGAGTCAATAATCGAGTTTAACAAGCTGTTCTGACCCCTGAACTTCAACTGCTGCGGTCAAGATCCAAACCTGTAGCAAGAGTCTGTTCATCAGCAACTATAGCTCTGAATTTGATTGAGACCTGGAGCTGAATGGCTCTGGAGAGTCTCCAGTGTGTAAGCAAGATGGTCTGCTGTGAGGGAAACTGAGCTCAACTCCAGACCTTCGTTCCTGTCTCAGCAGCACTTACACGAGATGAACCTGGTGGACCTGTAGTGATTTGGGTCGGGGATCAGAGAGTGTCAGCTGATGTGTGTGGGAGTTTGAGCAAACTTACGGAGCAAACACAGAGAGTGTTCCAGTTCTGCAGAAAATCAATTAGCACACACTCTCAGAGGAGGCCTTCGCTCCATCAGGAGAGTGTCGCAATTCTGCGGTAGTACACACTGTGCTGCGTGTGTTTGGTGGTTGGGGATTAATCCTGTTGATGAAGTCAAAGATCTGAGCTCAGATGAGAAGACACATTTAATAATGAAAAGATAAGCTCAAAAAAACAAACATAATCTAAATGGTAATGTTACGATCACGGGAGTCTTCATGGATCAGTCAGTATGAGTGGCAGGACCTTTTTACCAGATGTTTATTTAAAAACAGATATTGAACCATCAGGCTACAACCAATAAACCAATCAAACCCATTCAGGGTATCCAGTAACACAAGGCATTAATGATGTATTGAAAAGCAAGAGCCACTTTAAAACCTACTGAAGCCTACTGTGGTTTATGTTTTCTCTCAAGTCTGCTGTACAAGAGTGTTTCCATTTCTGGGGAGAACGCTGTTAGAGTTTTCTCAGCACTGATCTGATTGAGCAATCTAATTGTATTCTTTATTCAGAGTTGGAGAGCCTCGTCTTTATTTCATTTGGTAATGATCAGTTCAGGGAAATAGCAACGGATCATAAACCCTTGAGGGATTCTGATGGAGACAGAGTGACAACTGCCATGTTACATTACATTGATCAGCTGGGTCAGAGGACTGTATCTGAGCTTGGAAATCCATCAGTTATGTGCTTCTCTTCACACTCATCAGGACAGCTCTCCATGTGACTCCTTATCTTCATGGTGATGGATATAGAAAGCAGATGATTGGCTATGGTTACAGATTGACAGCAGATCGATCAGGCAGGGTTTGCTCTGATGAAGGGAAAGAGCTGAGACTTCAAAATACCAGGGAAAAACAACTAAAGCTAGAGAGCAAGGTCCAGGTGAAGCTCTGGAGCCCCCAGCTCTCTGGGTGATTCATAAAGCCCATTTCAATCCATCCATTTATCAAAGTCAGCTTTGTCCTGGATTTGCTTTGTGTCTCTTTTCCTTGGTTTATTGTTGGACTATAAAGTAATTTCTCTTCCTCACATTTTCCATTTACTGAACATATCTCATTAGAGTTGATTTTGGAGTCTCAAAACTCTTGATTCATGCCTGATGCCTCAATTTCACACGAAAGCTATAAAAGATGAAAAGAAAATTTACAGCTGTATTCTAGGAAGATGATATGTGGGCAAGTTCTTTTTCAAGAACTTGATTTTTTGCTCTGAAAACAATGTTTAGAAGAGGTGATAGTTGATTAAATTGAATGTTAGATGTCAAACAGCCACAGAATGAAAGATTAATCAAAATGTTGAGCTTCTCGTCTGGAGCCTCTAAAGAAGAACAGGGCTGTGTTTGCTTGGCAGGGTTCGGAAAGCTACAGCAGCTCGTAGAAACTGAACTTTCCCCTCATCTCATCATCTAAGCTGAACTCCATGCTCTGAACCATTAGAGCTACTGAACCCAGCACTCTGAGCTCTCTGGTTTAACTTTTGCTATGGAAGGGACCCAAAGAACATGCTTGACAATGAAAGAGAGAGAGAGAGAGAGAGAGAGAGAGAGACTTCCATTGCCCCAAGCCCTAACCCAAGCCTTGAATTGCCCAACTGAATAAATATAAGCATTATTTAAAAGAGTTGAACCCTAAAATGCCAAAAGTCTAAGCATTTATTTAAAAATACATATATACATTACTAAACACAGAGATTTAAATGTTGATGTAAATTAAATATCTGCTGTTAAAATCTTTAAAGCCAATAGGACTCAAGAAATTTCCTGGTAACCTTGAACGCATATTTGTTTCCTACAGGAAAATGTGTTTGGCAGCGGGGACAGCCAATCAGGTGTCAGCAATACTGCCAGCAACAAATAGATGAACTTAGATATTAAAGAAGCTTGAGTTTTTTAGGCTGACTGCTCATGGTTTCTCTTGCTCTCTTTGACAAAGAAATAAAGTGATTTGATTAAATAAAAAAATAATATGATTTCTTGTCGAGTCACAAGTCTTTTGGCATATTGTCAAGTTGAGTCTTAAGTAACCAAATTAATGACAGGTCTGCCTCGAGTCCAAGTCATTTATCTTGAGTCCACACCTCTGTTAAATAAAGACCACTAAGAATGAAAAAAAAGTGAATGTCAAACAATGGATCGAAACACGTATGCGCAAAAAAAAATATCAGTTATAATGTGTAGATATTAAAAAGGCTATTCAAATTAAAACATGTGAAAATGGTGAAAGAACCCTTGGAAGTACAAGACCTGTGATATGGCTTGTAATTTTCAAAGTTCAAAAAGCATAGTGTATACGATTTAGGAGAAGCCCACTTTAAAAAAAAAAAAAACAATTTTTCTTAAGAATATATATTGTCTCAAGATTGTTCATTCTCAATTGTTGACAATTTCTCAGTTTAATACTCTGAATTGTATTTTTTTGTAAAAAAATATTTGTTATATTCCATAAAAAAAATATTCCATATTTGTTGTGGAATTATTGTGTAATGTAATGAAAAATAGTAAAATGCTCTGACTTCTAATTGCCTTTTTACATGCATTTTGTGTTCTTAGATGGATTTTATTTTAGCATTCTGGGATTTGTTTACAAACAAAAAATGCTTTATAGATAAAATGGATAAATGAATCAGAGTGTGAGCAAGAATGACAGAATTTGCGAGAAGAGATGGTAGTAAAGCTGTTTATTGACAACAGTACAGTTCACTTCTCTAGTTTCAGCGTTTATAGCTCAGCTCTCTTTTACAGAGCTGCTATTAAATACAACTCAATCTGCACAAAATAAAACAAAATTAATTACATCTGCAGCAATATCAGCAGAAACACAAGCAACTCATGATGCGTTGAAGAACAGCATTCAAAAAAAAATTTCACTTGGTAAAAAAAATTAAAATTGCAACGATCTCAAGCTTAGGGACATTTTTGCTGCAGGAAGAGCTTAAAGGGTTTGATGCTACTGTCACAAATGCATCATTCATTCAATCAAAAAAAAAGGGAAAGAGATTCCCGCCATCAGATCATTTCCGGTTCCAAGCAAACCCAAGAGTTATACTGTGATTGATTAGGAGCTTCACATCTTTCAACGTGTTGAGGTTTCACACAGACACGAACACTGAGCCGAGGCTGGAGAACTGAAAAGAAGATCTCAAGAATGCACACACCTAGAACAAGGAGTTCCTGAGGTCCCTGCTCAATTCCCTACCTGTGCAAGGTCCATTTAATTCTGGAGCATCAGTTCCTGCTTCTCACAAGCTGAACCACAAAAGATAAACAACCACAAATCTGTACCCCTCTCAATAGCACAAGCCCAGAGATGATTTAACTCTACACAGAGAGGAAACATAGTTACAGAATCCCATTTGGTTTTACTGTAAAGCATGAACGTAGGAGGGGAACCTCATTGGAGTACTATGTTTAGAGCGATTAGTCATGTGAGGCTTCAAGCAAACAATAAAACACTGTACATCACCTGGACAATCTCCAATAACTCTTTGAAAACTAAGAATAATAACAACAAAACTCAGCTCTGAGTAAAAAAATGTCCAGAGCATGCTTTCCTCTGACCATATGAGGCAGAGTCAGTGTTAATCTCACAACTGGAATGACACTGGGTTAATTTAGCTCACTTCTGGACTGGTGTGTGTGTGTGTGTGGGGGGGGGTCTTCAGGCACTGGTGTGTGAGTATTTCGAGTCTTTCAGACATGTTCACAGGCCTCTCTCTGTGAGTGCATCTGCTCCTGGATCTTCATCAGCATCTCCTGCATCCGCCTCAGCTGCAGACAGAGAGGGATAGAGAAAGATACTAAGTTCTTGAAAATCACTAAACATCTAGCTCTATGTTAGTACATGATGATCCTTGTTAGGAACTCAAGTAGTATGCTCCTCAGCTCACAACAATCAAGTTCTTAACAACGACAGAACAGGAAAAATGTCAACAGACTGCATGGTAACCCCAACACTAAATCTACAGGTGACATCTCAACTTGTTTATTAAGTATGCTTTGCTGGTTTCTGATGCTGTGAAGGGCTGTGGATTTGGTCAGTCTCTAAGGACCATATTGGTGTTGACAACTAAATGTTGATTGCTATCTTTTATTAAGGAATGTAGCTAAAGATGGTTACTAAGGAAATATGAAGCTTCTTCTTCTTCTTTTCCTTTCGGCTTGTTCCCAGTTTAGGGGTCACCACAGCGAATCATCCTTTTCCACCTAACTCTGTCCTCAGTATCCTCTACACTTGCACCAACTACCTTCATGTCCTCTTTCAGAACATCCATATATATATCTCGTCTTTGGCCTTCCTCTTGACCTCTTGCCTGGCATCTCCATCTCCAACATCCTTCTACCAATATAACCACTATCCCTCACACTATCTGCACATGTCCAAACCATCTCAATCTGGCCTCTCTGACTTTGTCTCCAAAACAACCAACCTGAGCTGTCCCTCTGATGTGCTCATTTCTAATCTTGTCCATCCTCGTCACTCCTAAACTGAACCTCAACATCCTCATCTCTGCTACTTCCAGCTCTGCCTCTTGTCTCTTCCTCACTGCCACAGTCTCCAACCCATACATCATAGCTGGTCTCACTACTGTTCTGTACACCTTTCCTTTGATTCTTGCTGACACTCTTCTGTCACACAACACCCCTGATACTTTTCTCCACCCACTCCAACCTGCCTGCACTCGTCTCTTCACCTCTTTTCCACACTCCCCGTCGCACTGGACTGTTGACCCCAAATACCTAAACTCCTGCACCTTCTTGACCTCAGCCCCCTGTAACCTCACTGTTCTATTTCCCTCCCTCCCGTTCAAACACATGTATTCTGTCTTGCTGCGACTGACTTTCATTCCTCTTCTTTCTAGAGCTGAACTCCAACTTTCCAGGTTTTCCTCCACCTGCTCTCTGCTCTCGAAGCTACGTAGCTAAAATCTTCAAGATGGATTGTGAACTACAGATGCTGGGGTGGTAGCCATAAATAAATGCTAAGAGTTATTTTAAAAAGATGGCAGTGGAGGGCTGAAGCTACACTGGCAAATAATGTTGTTCTATTAGTCATTACGTTGTTGGTCTGTCCCAGTGTTTGTCTCCATACAGCATTATACCCACGTGACCCTCTGAACCAATCATGTGGCCCCTGGCTGAGCACTTAGATTTAAGCAGTTGAAGCTCAATCATAGGGATGCACCCCCTCAGAAGGCTTCACACTTCAGTGCACAGACCACCGTTTTATTGAAAGATCTACGGATCTCTGTTGATTCCAATCTAGGGCGCATGCTTCAAATCTAAACGCAGCCCAGCGAGTCGATCAAAGAGCAGATCAATGAGCTCCAGGACATCACACAGTCAATCAATACTGAAGCCTGCACAAGCACACGGCTCCATGAGCAGCTGCAGATTCATTCGAAGCCGCCTTTATGTTCATATTGTTACTAGTCTTTTGCTTCGGACAAAAAAAATTCCAAACACATCACAGTTTTGGTGACCTAGGGCCACCAACCTTCGCCAAGACATCCAAACTGGCCAGACTCAGGTTGCTTTATCTTTTCAGACTGCTACGGCTAAAAGAATTCTGGGAAATCACTAAGAAAGCTGGGAAATCTTCTATTGATTAACATGCAGTCAAAATGTATAAACTGTGAATCTCATAGAATCTTCAAACAGACCAAACTTGTGGTAGTTATCAGTAAGTGCAAGAACAAATCAAGCACCATGCAAAAGTATTTGAACCCTAGACTAATTTGAAGGAGTTCAAATTAATAATTGACTTAAAAACGGCCATTCGGAATAAATGAGAAACACTAACGTAATAGAGAAATAGGTGCTTGTTTATGTTAATCATATTAGCAACTTTAATCTTTTTATGACTATACCGACAGTTCCTTAGCAACCAAAGTATTTACCCTAGAAACCACATTATTGGAACTACATGTAAGCATTGGTAAATGATAGAGACAAAGGGGTTGGTTTACATAATTTATATATTAAATACAACATTGTATTAAGTCACTGCCCTTCCATAGCAACCAGACAGTTTACCATAACAACCGATTTGGTATATCTGGGTTTGAGTTTTGGAAAATTAGAAAAGCATGGGGGTTGGTTTATTTCACTCAATGAAATTATGACACAGGGAACATTACGTTATGTCACTGACTCATCCATAGCAACCACATTATATGTTTTAAATCTCAGCTTAGGGAAATTAGAGATAGCTGGGGGTTGGTTTAGATTCCTCATTTCGGCTTATGGGGATTTTTTAATTAAGTCACCAACTCCTCCATTTCAACCAAAAATGCCACCTTAGCAACCATTCCTTTTTTGCTTATGAAAAAATACTTTTAAACAGCCCTTTCTCAAGCCAGGGCTTAATGGTAATCAGGGAAGTGCAATGGCTTGAGGATGCAAACAGTAACAGACTAATGCTAGAACCTGAAATGTTCTTTCCTGAATGAAAACCTCTACTAATCAGACTTCTCTACTAAACCACAAGCTGTGTGGTTTAGAAACTCCATGTGAAAAGTGTTCAGTCACATCAATAAAGAATGATAGAGAAATTAGACCCAAGAAATAAAGAAGTGATGAAAGAGACACCAGGTTAATTGCTGTAGAGAAAAACAAAATCAAAGTGAGAGGAAAACACTGATAATCCAAATAATAAAAATATTAATGGTCAGACGATGATGATGGAACAAATGAAAGAAGATGAAGAGTCAGACGTGGAAGATTCAGTTTAATATCACAACAAAACAGGACATGAAACAATGCAACAGAGAAATAAATAAAGACATAAATAAATAAATGAATAAAAAGTAGGGAACGGGAAACAGGAAGTGAGATTAAAGTGCATCAGGCCAGAGATGTGCAGGCTTCACAACACAACTGAGCTCTTCTGAACATCTTTCAGCTCTACTGAACAGCACTTGAGAACTCCTGTCTATGAGGAGGTTTCTCCTCATGCTCTTCTCAGCATGGGACAGTGAACTGTAAAAAAAACTGTTCTGAAATCACAGAAGACTTCACGCTTAACAGCTTCTTGCAGCTGCACCAAGTGGCCAACAAAGGTCTAAACCAATCAGGGGCAATAAATAACCTTTCATAAATATGATTTTAGTTTGTTTACTTGAAACCTAACATGTTACGAATGCATTTGATCAATGTTTCTTCAAGAAGTTTCCTAGAGAGAGCATCAGGCCTGGAGGTGCTCAGGGCTCTGCTGGGTCTCCTGGCTCTCCTCTGTCTCGCTCTGCTCTGGGGTAGCTTCTAGCACCTCATGTGTTTGCTCGGCTGCCTCGAGAGTGTGTCCGACCACTGGAAGAGTGTGTTCTAGCTCAGAGTGAAGGTGTTCAGGCTCAGACAAAGTATGTTCAGGCTCCGAGAGAGCAGTGCTGCAGCAGTGCTGTACCTCCTCATCCTTCTCTCGGATCAGCTTCTCAGTTTCACCGTCACCCGCTCCGGACACTAATGGGATGGGGAAGTCAGTGCCGCTCTCTCGGGTCAGCTTGCTGATCACAGGTGAAGAGAACAAATCAATGAATCATAAAGAACCCTTCAGGTCCTCTTCTTGTACCCACTTTCATCAAACCCCTCTGGGATCCTGGATCTACTACTAGACTCAATAACTCTCTGCTGGTGCTGATGCTGAGGTGTTCCTTTATTTGTGTTTTTTTTTTCCATAATCGTGGCCACAAAAACAGTTTTGAAAATCCTCATCCAAGAGAGAGACAAAGTAAGAGAGAGAAAATTAGAGACAATGTGGGGGAGGGGTGTTTATTTGCTTATCCATCATATTTTGCATTTATTTCTACTGATAATAAAAATATAAAGTCTTTATATTTACATAAAAAAAATCAACTAGTGTATTTATTTTAGCCATGTGTTTATTAATCTATTGATCGATAATATTATTAATGTTCATTCATGTTTAATTTTTGTTTTCATTATATTCTATTGAATAACATGTCACTCGTCTTTTGTTTCAGAAAAAAAAATGACATGTATCTCCTCATAGACAGTTCAAGCTACAGCCAGCAAACTTTGCTAAGACATCCAAACTGGTCCGACTTGGGTTCCTATATATTTTCCGACTTATATTGTCCAGTGAAAAAGCGACAAAATAATTTAAAAGAAAAAAAAAACAAGAAATAGAGGTTTGAATTTTTTTATAATGTCACTGTTTACCCTAGAAACCAAAGTTTCTGAAATCTATCTCAGCTTTGGTAAATGATAGAGAAATGGGGTTTGGTGTATATAACTTATAGAGACAAAGGGAATATCATATAAGATCACTGACCTCTCCATAGCAACCAGACTGTTTACCATAGCAACCAATTTGGAGTATCTCTATTTTGGCTTTAGAAAATCATAGAGACCTGGGTTGTTTTTTTTTAATCACAATGACATGAGGAAAATTACATCATGTCACGGACCCCTCTATAGCAACAATACTGTTTACCATAGGAACCTTTTTGGTCTATCTCAGCCTAGGAAACCATAGAGACATGGGGGCTGGCTTATGTGACAAAGTAAAAAAAAAAAGTGTTTAAAACAATCTAGTTAGTTTGACATGGCATTCAATATAAAGCTTTGTTGATAAAATGTGCATTTGCTCACCTTGAACTAAAGGAGCAAGAGACAGAGGAAAACAGAGAGAGAGAGAGAGAGAGAGAGAGAGAGAGAGAGAGAGAGAGAGATGGTATGTACTTGCGGTTGCGCTCCTTCACCACCATGCGTGTCATGCTCTGGATGCAGTGTGCTCGGTAGTTCTCGTAGTGCGTCTCTCTGGTCACATCCTTCAAGTCCTGCATGTGGGTCCTCACCAGCATGTTCCTCAGCTTCACAAAGTCACAGTGCGCAGAGTTCTCCACTGAACACACAAACATCTGCTCAGAGAGAGCGCACACTTGCCAGAGCTCCTTTCACTCAACGGATTCTTACCCTCCACGATGCCCCAGGGGTACAGTCGTCCTCGAACCCGCCGGCCTTTAGCCTCCACCACAGTGTTGCTGCCAATCACAGCGAAGGGGATGCTTTCCTGTAATCCAGCACATCATCTTAATATGTCTGGAGCTTTAACCCAGCTCAAACCTGAAATACACCTGAAGAACTCTCTGAAATACTTTATCAAGAATGAAGATGTCTACATCTCAGCATCAAGATGCAGCTTTGTGTTTGCTTCATCTATGTCCATTAAGCTTTCATCAGAAGTACCTTATAGGTCAGATCTCTAGGGCTAAAGATAAACCCTTCTCTGCGACTTAAAATGACTTTTTTCCCCGTTTACCTTGAGCTCCTGGTCTTGTTGCTTGAACTCCTCGTCCTCATCTGAATCACAGTCTGGAAACTGATAGATCCGGATCCCATACTGCTCAATCTCCTCCCGGATCTACAACCACACACAGGTCTTTAAGATGTGGTCCAGAGTGAGCTGACAGATTCTCAGAATCGCACTCGCCTTAATCTTCTTCTTCTTGACCTCAGCTGGGGTGAGCGTGTCAGCTTTGGCCAGTACAGGGACGATGTTGACCTTCTCATGGAGAGCCTTCATGAACTCCACATCCAGTGGCCTCAGGCTGCACACACGAGCAGAAGGGTGTGTTCAGGGGAGCTTCACCACAAAAGTTACTTTATGTTTATTCCATAAACATTATTAAATATATTTGTGCTTTTTAAAATCCTGCTGACATCCAGGATAAGATCTACAAGATCTACAATATCTATGGTGTGAGATGGCGTCCTGACCAGCAGAGGGCAGCAGTGCATCATATGGCTGCTTCTGATTTACCTCTTAGGAGGACTCTCTTAAAGGGCAACCTCCTGCTTTAAGCTAAAGTGACTAAACTGCAATTCCTCTACAGACCGCTAGAGACTGGCTCCAGAAAGTGAGCAGGTTCTCATTCTCTCCCATGTTAAATTTTCCAACTTTGGAGCTCAAAAACTCCTATTTCCACCCCTAGCTCCACTAGATTTGTTGATGAACACTGGAACACTCTTCATGAACACTCTGAGGAGGGTGATTTTTTTTTTTTAATTGGTTGGTTTAAGAATTATTAAGTCTTAAAGTTATGCATAATTTAAGGGCGTTCTTGAGGAGCAGATGATTGACAGTCTCGTCACGGGTCATCCTCTTGTGTCGTTTATTCCAGTTGATTTCATCTGATGAACTTGTCTACTCTTGTGTTTTTGCTTTTTGCCTCTGTGGATCTTTTGCCCACTTTTGATTACTGTGAAGTAGAGCTGTGCCATTAATCGCAGTAGCAAAAAAAAAAAAAAAAGTAAAAATGTAATCGCAGTTTAAACACATGCTGCAATTTTATCTGTTAATTACACACTGGGTAATTACAGCTAAACTAAACAAGAGAGAGGTGTTGACCAATCAGAGCTCACCTTGCACACAACAAATCTTTGTATTCCTGCCACCAGCTCACCTTTAGAGAAGTGGTGACATGCTGAAAACCACGATGGACATTCTGGTTTTTCTTGCAAAAAACCTTTAAGGGAGTGATCTGTTTTTTTGGTTTTGACTTACATTAGTTTCAATTTATTGTTATGACTGGAATTCAGGTTAGTTAATTTTTATTTTTTTCATGTTGTCTATTTTTAAGACAATTTATTACAGTTTTGTTTATCAAGCAGTTAGTTAGACTGTGTACAGTATGCCATTAACTAAAGTTGATGTTAGTTAATCTAATTTATTTGTTTTAAAGACAATTTTACAGACAGTTTACATTTTTCATTGTTAAATGATTTGTTACGCACTTAATGTGCACAGAATACATCGAGAATGTATATATGTTTGTAGCTTGTTTGAAAAAGCAAAAATAGTTGCACAAATCGCAATATTTGTAAAAAAAAAATGCCAATATGATCATTTGGTCCATATGCACAGCCCTAGTGTGAAGTGATCCACTTTGAGTCTCATTTCACTTTGCCAGAAACCGATGGGTGACGGACGCTTCGTCCATGTTATAAACAGTCGATGGGAGGGACGCTTCCTGAGCAGAACTTACAATCTACAGCAGAAGAGGACAGCTGCCATAGTCAGGAGAAGAGGAGCACTGGCTGAGACTGAGAGTAATGTGTGAAGAAAATCAGTAGCTACTAAAGATTGGTTGATCATTCTCTGAAACCTTCCTCACATTCTCATCTCTCTGTGTACGGTCAGAAATATTGTATTCATCAGGGTTCTTCTCCAATCACCATTTAAATGGATTCAGACCTACCCGTGACCAAAGGGCGAAATGAAGTAAAGGCAGCAGTGTACTCTGTTATCCTGAATGTTCTTCCTGTTTAATCCACTCTCATCACGGAAATACTGCTCAAACTGCTCGTCGATGTAATCGGCCACTGACTGCCAGCTGAGGAGAGAGAGAGAGAGCGAGAGAGGGCAGGAAGAAAGGGACATCTGAGTTCCGAAACATCCATCAGTCTCTTATCCATAACCCCTTCACTTGTTCTCCATGTATGTTCTGCTGGAGCCTACCACAACTAAAGCTGTGTGAAAAGCATTTGTACTGTAGGTGACCTTGAAGAGGTTTCCAGTTCAAGCCAGAGTCCCGCACGCACTGCCACAGGTGTTTAACAGCAAGTTTCCCATGAAGGTTCAGAGTCAGTCTGTCTCAGTCACATACCATTCTGTGTTATTTACTGCGTCTCCGAATCCTGGTGTGTCCACTACGGTCAGCTTGAGCTTGACGCCCTTTTCTTCGATGTCCACTGTGTGCTTGGTGATCTCCACTGTCTGCGTGATCCTCTCTGCAATACACAACAGTTAAGCAACACTGACCCACACAACCTACACCATTGAGCCCATTGGTCATCTGTGGAGAACCATCACTCATTCCACTAACCCCAGCACCACAAAAGATTTAAGGGTCTGCACATTTCCTCGATTCAAATCATCTCTTTTAGTAAAAATGACTCACCCTCAGCATTCAGCAGTTTGCGATCCTTGTAGAGGTCTGTAAGGAATAGGCTGTTGACCAGAGTGGACTTTCCTAAACCTGACTCCCCTGGAATAATACAGAAAAAAATATCTATAGAAAACCAAACCTCCAGGGCGTTAATGAACAGTGTTTCACTTTCATTGTCCAAACACCTGTACATAAGCATGTACTGTAAACTCTTTTTTTTCTTTGGAATATCAATGAAATAGCTCTAGGACTCAATGAGAATGTTCAATTAAAAGGAAAGGTTGAGGTAAATGACTGGATGAAGGCCCCGTGGCCCAGTTACCTGCAACCATCAGAGTGAAGTCGAAGCCCTTCTTCACAGATTTTCTATGAACCTGATTGGGCAGGGTGGCGAATCCAACATACTCCTTATCCTGGTCCTAGAGAGCAAAAGGGAGCAGTTAAGTAATTAAGTTTAGAACATCTCCTCGTCTCCTGATGGCAATTTCTACTGGCATCAGTCCAACTGATAACTGAAACACAGTCAGTAGTGAAGATCATACATCTCCTAACTCATCCACTTGCTGAAAGCCAGATTAACTGCTAAATATTTAAAGGCATTGATGCCCTCAATTCTCTAAGGAAGAAAGTTGAGAACAGTTTTATTGGGGGTGTAGCGATACACTCTACTCACGATACGATACATACCTCGATATTATATATACGATACAATAAGTATCACAATATTTTAACTCCATTTTTAACCAACTAGTGAAAGTCTTTATCTAATGAACGGTCATTTGAAAAACTGGAATTTAAAAAGTTTTCAGACCACAAAGCTGAGAAAGGTTTTTGTCTAGTTTGCTTTGTATGAGAGCGTTTGATACCATCCATCCACTAGGGGCAGCTTTAATGTTCACATTAAGTCATCTTTTTTACTCTAAGTGATGGAGAGAGATAATTTTATAATCTTTCTAATTTGAAATGTGATTCAAGAATAATTGTCTTCTACAAAATATTACATAAAACACGACGACAAGGTAAAGAAGTTTCAGAAGTGACTAGAATCACAATCACTCCCAGAAGCAAATACACTTCAGCTCCTAGACAATCTCCTTATAGCTTCACGATACATATTGACAACTTTGTATTGAGATATATTGTGCCACGATACAGACAAAACATGATGTTCTCTATTGAGCTCTAGCAAGAATGGTCAGCTTCTTCAAATGAATCCTCAACACAGACCTTTTCTTAATGTCTTGCAGGAGCAGCACAGATACATAGCTCTCACCCATCAAGACGAACCACAAATACTGATCCTGGATTGTATGGATTGTGGAGAAGAACCTTGTATAATAATTCCCAGAATTTTCAAATCATGTACTGAAAAGAGACTGTGACTAACAGAGCAAAGCAAAAAACCTCAGTGAATGCCTTTCATACACTCACTTCATTTTGTTAAAGATAATTTAAGGCAAGATCTCAGGGGAAATGATGTAAAAGTGTAATAAGAAGTGCAGTCTATGATCAGTGACCGTGTTTCCAGAGTCATGTGCCAATCAGTGAAGACTCCCAGAGCTCTTCAGTTGAACTAAAATGTAACCTATCTCAGATACATCACTTGATGTTTTCATGAGTCCTTTGGTTAAAGTATCTGCTAGTGAGATGCTGGATGTGTTATCACAAGCTGCCATTGAATACTCTCCAGATGGGCACCATTCCTTCTGTCCCAACATTTTTTACCTCTGCGGACTCATAAGGGTCGTAGCAGCCCCAGGGGCTCTTAGGCCTGGAGGGGCTGATGGGAGATGGAAGGCTGAACTCCACATGGCCCCTCTGGGGCTTAGATCTGGACTCATGGTGCTCAGAGTCTCTGGGTGTCACCCCGAGTCTGGGTCCATCACTCTCAGCCCTTGGAGGCCTGGGAGGGGTAAAAGCATGCCCTGATCCAGGTGGATGATGCCCCATGATGTGCTCCAGCTCAGAGTCCTCTGAATCTTCCTTAGGGAAGTGCTAAGGCCAGGATGGGGAGAGAAAGGAGCAAGAGGAGAGGTGGCAAATGTGGAAGGACAGGATAGGTGTAACATGGGAAGTTTAAGAAGAAAAGATTTAAAAAGAGAATTTAGTGGCAAGTGGATCAGAATATAATAAAAAGGTTTTAAATCTGCAGCAATGGATGAGCTCTTCAGGGCACATGACTTTCCTTTAAGACTAATAGCTAATAGCTACAAGACATGCTTCAAAGGCAGTTAAACATGTTATAATATCACATCTTTATATCCAAAAGGCTGCTCAATCCTTGACTTCTCAGTCTGCTGAAAGACGCAAAGAAGCAAATATTTTTTTAGACGCACATTTGGGTTTTCACTCTAATATATAAAGAACACAATAGTGATTTTTCAACGATCCTTTAAAGATTCCCTAGACAATGCAGACGAAAGAATTCATGTTTTCTTAAACAAAAATTAAGATTACATCAGGATGTTTACAATAGAATTTATTTGCATTGAACTATTGTTCCATGGGATAAGTTGAATTGAAATGGATTTATCCAAAATAAATGACCTAAAAGCTATTAAGGGAGGCTAGATGGGAGTAAACTGAAGGATTCTGAGGAGGATGAAACCTGAGAACCTGTGTTTGCATTGCTGTTGTTGGCTCTTTACAAGATGACCGAGTTCAGATTCCACAAAACCGACAGGCACTTATGGAACGAAACAGGACTGGAGGAACACTCAGGTTTCCAGCCCTCAGACAATGATTAATAATGCAGTGTGGAGTGGAGAAACGGCTGTCTATGTAGGCCTTTTCTGTAGATAGTTTGAAGCATCAGAACATGTTGCTTCCAATAATGTCTGCGCTACCAAAATAATCTACTATCCTAGAAAAGGATCTAGTAGTGATTCAATCAGACATGCTAAAGGTAGGAGTACTGCTAACAGAGGTGTGCGCCACATCCCTGAACAGTTGAAGTAAAGTTTCCTTAGACCTTAGGACAGTCAAGAGGGTAGAGTGGACCTTCCACAGTGTTATAGAGGGATGTGGATCATTACCTTTTCCTCTTGACACATCCTGGGCTCAGGAGATGCCGACATGGAATCCTGAGAATCTGAAGCTGAGTCAACTTCTCGGTCACTATCTTCCATCGCTGCCGGAACTACAGTACACTCTGAGCATTCCAAGAGCAGGGATATTAGAGTCAGGATGAGGAAGGAGGGAGAGAGTAAGGGTTGTGAAGGTGGCCAAATTAAAGGTTCCCATGTGAGGAAGTTAATTGAAAGGAGGGAATCCCGATTGATGAGGCCAGGCAGCAAAAAAAAAGGTTTTGAGAGCAAAGCAAGTGAAGAAGGTGTTTAAGTGTAGAGAAGGAGTTATGGTAGCAAGGGATTGAGGTATAAGGAGAGAGGTAGTGAGGGTTGCATGTGAGGGGACGAGAATGAGTGAAGGAAGCAGGGGTTTGATGAACAGAAAGAGATGGAGTGACGGAAGCAAGGATTTAAGTACAGGGATAGCGAATGGATTTTGGGTTAGGGGTACAGGAAGATGATTGGAGAATGATTGGAGCAAAATTTTGAGAGTAAGGAAAGAGTAAAGTGAGCACGTGTTTGGAGAGAGTGGAGCAAGTGTTTTAAGTACAGGAAGAGTATAGTGAATGTATTTGGTGTTATGGGTACAGGAAGAAAGACAATGATTGGAGCAAGTGTTTGAGAGTGATGAAACAGATAAACAAAGTAAAGGGATTTGGAGGTACAGGAAGAGAGGGAGTGAGGGGAGCAAGGTTTTTAAGAACAGAAAGAGGTAATTAAGGGAGTAGGGGTAGTACATTAAGAGAGAGAATGAATGGTGGCAGTGTTGGAGAGGGAGGAATAAAGGGAATTTTTTTTTTTTGCGAGAAGTAAGGGTTGGTACATTAGAGATGGTGAAGGGAACAATGGTTTGGTGTACAAGAAGATAGGATCAAGATTGGAGAGACGTGATTATAATAATTAGAATAAAGGATAGCCAGAGATAGAGAGAAAAAGAAAAGAATACCAGATTAAATAAATGCACTGACCGCAACAGAGCCATTCAGCTTCACCGTTTTTACTGGTGACCAGCGTAAATTAAGCCAACATCTGCCAGTGTGATAAGGTCACAAGATGCAATGAAGTATTTGTTAATGACCCTCACCAGTATAAAGTAGTGCCCCCAAAACCCATTGAAAGCAAGAACTGACCATTGAAGGTGTTCATTCCCGAAATGTAAGTTGATTTGGATAAAAGCTGCTGCTAAAGGCATACATGTAAATGCAATATGTGCTGGTAAACCACTGGAGTGATTGAGTTGAGTGTCCAGCGTGATCATGTCCACTGTAGCAGGGTTGGAAACAAGTCTGGTGTCTGCTGGACACCAAGAATGGGTTTCCCTGCTCGGCCTGTAATTAATTTTGGTTCACGTAGATTTTGGTCATGTTTGGAGAAGTTTCAGAGAAACTGCTTCAAAATCAAACAAGATTACAACTCTGAGGAAAAACCTGTAGAAAAGTATGATCAAAAGTCCAGGCTTCAGAAAACCTTCACAACCTCATTGGCATACCTCCCGAGAGTGAGGAAAATGGAGATCTAAAACTAAAAGTTGGTGAGATTGAGTTTTTTTTAAATGAAGTAGATTTTCAAACTCTCAGGTGGGATACAGGTCCAAGATATAGATCCAGGCGAGATATAGATGTAAGATTTAGAACCTTACAGTTTACCATCTTCAGCTTAACTAGATTAACACAAGTTGAAATGACCTGGTTTAGTCATGGTGAGCAATGGAGATCAATGTTCATCTCCATCAGCTCCTCTGGCCTCTTTCACTTCACTGATCTCACACAGCCACACGCTGGCCTCCTGTCAGCCCAGAGATGGAAGGCCGAGATCCTTCTCATCCAAACTCTGACCTAATAAAGCTAAAGAAGCTGAATGAACAACAGCCTCTCGATGATTAACCTTCCCTCTTGATCTTTTGGACAATATTATATATCGCGGGTTCTCTTCAAAAACATCTTGTGATCCTGTGATCCTGTGAAAAATTATTGGTGTTTGGTTTCAGGATCAGTTTAGTGCAGCATCTACAGCTAAACCGTTCTGAGGATGAATCCCTGCCACTTAAATCTACTCAAAATGAAAAGTTCTTGCAAAATATTTCTCTGAAATGGAGCTGACCTCACCTGATGGACCTGAGGATGGATGAAACAACCTGAACCCTTTTCCCTGTCGAAGCCAATTCTTCATCAGATCTCAATCACGACTCCAGTTGTTCCTCAGTTCTTCATCGTTCTCTGCTATAGCCGCAGCTATTCTGTGAGCTCTGGTTTTATAGCAGCACACACAGGTCAGAGAGACCTTCACTGGATTGAACTGAATCCAACACTGCCTCAGGACAACAACACACACCAATCACAAATGTCCATTGACTGAATCAGATGCACACACCAGAAACCACTGTGAACCAACTGTGCTTAGCATTATAACTAGCGTTGACAGATCTGAACTACACCCGTACAGCAAAAACAGGCTTGCTCTGGGGGATTCGTGACTGGTCTGATGATTAGAGAAGTGAAGAGGTGGATCAATGGCGTTTTTCAACACCAAATGGGATTTAGCTCAGGTCCACCATAATCCAGCTTCAATTCAGAGTCAGGAATTAGCTTCAGATTCCTAGGACAATCAACAGGCAGTTACGTTTTTTTTTTTTTTTTTTAAATGATGGCCAACATCTTCCACTAGTGAAAATGGCTGTCTGAGAATTTCATACTAAGATGAAATAACTTTTTGCTCCAGCACTAATTTTGTAGTTTTGCGCTGTGAGCATGCACTTCCCCCTCACAACGATTTGAATACCTACAACTCAATAGTAGCCCCTACAGCCTCTCCAGAGAAACTTTTACTATGCAGTCATTTTTATTCTTGCAACACTTAATTGCTTTTTGCACCTTGTGGCACACCGTACAAGAACCCAGGATTAGAGGGGTTAGTGGTTTTCTAACACTTTCTGGAGGCAATGCTTCAAATATTTCCAAGCAGACGCTTGGACATGATTTGAATCTGGGTCAGAATGGTTTAAGATGTTTGTTTCCAGTGGGCTTGGCCTGGTGCCAGCTAAATTTCTGAAGATGATGGCATTAAAGTCTTAGCACATCTCAATCAGAACAAAAAGCCAGATTAATGAGATCTTGCTTTATAACGTGATTGCTGAGCTCCGGAAACCAGAGATTTACTCTCGAGAGGCTCAAGACAGGAGGATTTGACTCTCTGAACTCAATTTCTAATTAAACATAAGGTTAACTTGATCTTGAGGTGAAGTTATTGTATGGGCATCATTTTTTACTAGTGTGCTTTAAGATATTTGTGATGTTCATTCTGAACATGCGTAGTTTGATCATCCCAAGGTCTTTTTGTCCACAGATAAGAACCTTGATTCCTGTTCTCCTCCAAGCACCTCTCTCTCTACATTTTAAGAGCTTGGAAACTGAACTGCGGACTGCTGACACGCCGATACTTTCTGATTAGAGGAAAGCAGTTCAGCACAGTGCTTCATGGCTAATGCTCAACACAGCAGTATATTAACATAGCTCCAACACAACAGAAGAGAGAATCTCTCTGGTGATTTTAGGGAGAACAAGACTTCGCCCAGCTGTCATGACTCATACTGAAGGATGCCCAGAAAATGATTAGGAGCCACCTTACCAGACTCAAAGTGATCAGCTGACCAGACACAAAGTGATTGACAATAATACTTGAGACATGAACCAACATCCACGCTTTGTATTCACACAGAACATGACGCCACTAACCCAGCACAACAGCACGGGTGTGAGAGAGAGAGAGCAAGAGGGAGAGACTGAATGGAGGTCTGTGCTCAGATCACAGCGGGGCTCTTTGTGTGTACGTGTTGGTTTCAGCGACTCTCTCTGCAGTGTTGTGTTTGAGGGCAATCAAATTTCTTCTGATGAGGATTGGAACAAACTAATACAAAAAAAATTATCTCTCAGAACTTTCCTGAAACACTAGTGTTCAGATGAACAGCTTGGAACAAGACTCAAACTTTAACCAGCAGAGAATCAGTTAAACTCCCTGCCACCAGTTCTGGTGGTAACCCCTGTGCCCAGCGGAGCCTAGTACATATAAACACAGGGGTAAAACCACCCCTACAGCACCCTCTGCTGCCTTCTTTTCTACCTCTCTATCACTCTCTCCACCTTTTTTGTCTTCCTCCCTTTCTAAAGCTAAACTGTGCAGTGCCTCATATGGGCTGCCGAGCTCCTCGATTAAACCACATCCACTCATTTAAGTCAATGGAGAAAAAACATGCTCTTAAAAAATAATTTCTCTTTATTTTTAATTTAATAATTAATGAATTCAGTCATCATCTTACCCGCTTGCTCCCTTTCGGGGTCAAGGAGGTCTGAAGGTGCCCATGCCCAGTGTACTTTAAGCGAGAGGCGGGTTCAATGAACCTACTGTACGTTTTTGTGATTGTGTGGGAAACTTTTGCATTTATATATTTTAGCTGTCCGCAGTTATGTACAAAAATTACAGTTTTTGGCTAATAATTCATATGGCTAATTTAGCCCCCCCAAAAATATGTGGGACCATAAGAGTAACCATTTCACTTTAGTGCGCCTGAATGGTGCCATCCCGACCTGAGAAAGGAAAAACAACAGTAAAACTAAAAGAAATCTTCATCGAATTCTTTTTTATATAAGGCCATTTTTGGGGGTATTACATACACAGCAAAAATAATCATTCACCAACCCCACCAATATGCCACTTGCCATCCAAAATTTATCTATTAATTGATCCATATTTTGTTCTTGGGAATTCCTTGATATCTTTAATCTACTGTAAACCAATTTAAGCTTATCTAAATAAACCAACCAGGCCTAAGCCTTTTCCTTGGATGCATGACATGAAGAGACTGAAATGGCAATTCATTGAATAACTACACGAAGCTGGAGTCGGAAACCTAGTCACAGACACTACGTCCATAGTTTTATATGGTCTGTGGATTCCCTAATTCATGAAGAGATAGCTCACCTGATGCACAGTAGGTTCTCTGAATCTGTCAGAGATAGAACAGCTGATGCACAGTAGTGTTCTCTGAACCTATGCTACAAATTTCTGAAAGGCCCTCAATAGAGCACTGAGCGGGAATCTGACAGACCAGAAGAGCACCAGACCAACCCCATCATACAGATCAGATAACATTAGATAAAATACACTGTGTACTGCAGTGTTTAAAGATGTGCTGGCTCCGCCCCTGAGAGCAGAGATAGATGGGTCATTTCCTGTTTCAGGAAGGAAGAGACTTTAACAAGAGCATTAGAGACTCCCTGAGGAGCCAAAGGGAGCTCTGAACCAAACCGATCTAAAAAACTAGGTGTCGACTGCTCCAGAGGTTTCGAAGAGCCTTCAGTTCCTGAATTTGTATTTTATCTTCTCATCTGTGACAGGCATTACATCACCCCCGTCTCTCATCCAAGCAGTAATCCTTCTTTTTACATGAAGTTGAACATGTTTATCATGGTTAACCCAAATGGGAATGTACAGTAGAACGGGTCTGGTTTGGTTGATTTTGAAGTGGAGTTTTATTCCACGGCTTCTGAAGGATCTCTTTTAGAAATTAGTAAATCAAACAGCTGATAAATACACTAACGAAATGGAGGCCTGGTCTAAGGAAAGAGAGGGAGCAGACGGATGAACAGCAGGATTATACGATCCTGCTGATACGGTGATGGGGAGGGGCTTTCAACACAAGCTGGCAGAGCTTTATATAGACCCCCATCTCCTCACCTCATATCTCGAGCAGAACTAACACAAATATCAAGTTCTTATCTAGCGCTCTTGTTCTGGAGGAATGTGAGTCTGTTCTGGTTTAAAATAGTACAGGTGCCATCTTGAGACCACCAAGAGCATCAACAGAAACTCTTAGATTAGTGATTAGTGCTGAACCTGTTTTTTCTCATAAATACATAAATCATATCAGGCATGTTTTCACACGATCCTTCTGAAATCAACTCTTCCAAATGTCTCTCTCCCAGTTTAAATCTTCGTTCCATGTGCAGTGGTACCCCAAGATATGAATGCTTCGAGTTACAAATGTTCGAGATACGAATTTTTTGCTTCAAGATACGAAGACAAATTTGAGATACAAACAATAACAAACATTTCTGCTCTATTTTCCACGTGTTTGTCTCACGTCGCACCGCGCTTCTGTGTCCTTGCGCTACTTTCTCCCTTTTAAGAAAGTGTGCTTTAAGGTCCTGATGAGTCTTAAAACACTTTAAATCGAGCGAAACATTACGTATAGACTACCAATAATGTACTATAACAAATGTTAGAGTCAATTTTTTATTAAATAAATAACGTTTATAACGTGGAAAATGCTGTTCTGTAGTGCAAGTTAGTCCACCTCCTCCGACACATCGCCTCACTCTCGAGGTAAGGTTTCACATTCATGAAGATATTTGCTTGTGTTTTATTGTCATTTATTACATTACCAATGTGTAGATTTAAGGATTAAAGAAACATTACTTGATTTTTCTCTTTTTTTCCATTTTTTTATCAACTTATACTGTTGTTTCTGAGAGCCGTTGCACGGATTAGGCGTTTTACATGTAAAATTTGCTTCGAGATACGAATTGTTCGACATATTGAACGTCACCCCAGAACGCATTACATTCGTATCTCGGGGTACCACTGTACTAGAAACTACTTTTTAATTCTAAATCTACTGTGACCATACGTTGCTTCTCATTCTTCTGTTGGATGATTTCTCATACTTACATCATGGCATTGAGACAAGAGTACCCACTGTTTAGTCTCTTGCTCAGAAAACCCTGGTACATCTCTTTTGAATGACATATCCCTGGTCCAACAAGCCAAAGCTCATCAGTAGTCCAACTACCACTACATTTAACTCAAGTTCCGCATTCCTTGTTATGTAAACCCTCCCATTCTGGTTCCCATAAAGCTGATATTGCCATTCTTACTTCTAATTTCTTCACTGTTGCTGTGTTTGGTGCCACTACTTTTCTATTCTCTTGGCATTGTCCATTTAACTTATCATTCTCAGATCTTTTCCCATTCTTGCAGCCCTTCCTACTTCCTTTTCCTGTATTACTGTTCACCTGCACTGAGCCTAGACTTTCCCCCGTTGAGGCTGTGGCGTCCTCCCATTCCAGACCTAAAGCCAGGATCTTATTCTTCCTCCACTAAAGTAATGAAGGATCTTTGTTCTACTTCTCTGATGAGCAAAGAACCAAATTCAAGCTAATGCTACATGATCCTATGGATGGACACTTGCAGTCTGGGACACGAGAGGCTTGTTTTGTCTGTGATGAGCTTGTTTTGCTGAGTCACATTGTTGTGCACTTTAAATTCTGCTGATTCACACACAGGCTCTGAGACCACTCCAGAACCAGCTCGGCTGCGGATCAAACGAACGTAGCTCTCTCTCTCTGTCCGCTCAGAGACAGTGCTGCCCACTACAATCCATCCCAGGAAATTCCAGCAGCAGGGGGAGATCAGCGAAGGATATGAACACAGTCCAGACACGGGTCTGTGTTTCAGGAAGTGAGCTCATTTTCCTGCACAGACTTGAACTTCTGTTGAGAGCCGTATCAGCAGATCTCAGAGAGAACGATGGAGCTGCTGGGAGTGGAAAGGAGAGAATTTCCTTTGGGCGAATGCCTCATTCAACCAAACAAGCAGCGGATCAAGAGTATCTGCAGGTTAAACTTTGTGTTAAATAGCTAGAAAGAGAAGAGCTGCTGACATGCTCGGGGATGCAGTAGAGAAGAGTGGTTTCAGGCACTCTCTAAGTTTACTTTCACACCTCTAGTTTGTTTAATTTGGTCCATAACAAAGGGAACTAATGATACATTGTTGCAACGTACACAGAATTAGTCCTTATTTACACCACACTGATTACTCAGATCCGCACTAGTTGAAAATAGACCAATGTGACATTATACGGCCCACTCATTGGTTAAACATCATTTGTTTTCTCGACTGTCTTTCGAATTTTTAGAATAAACACTAGAGGGCAGAAAACTTGGATTACGTGCTCAAAATGGACAGAAGTTGCTGCTGGATTGAGACCCTTGGCGTTTTTTACTTTATCATTTGTGTAATCGCTTATGACGCACATCTCAAATGATGCTTGGATCGAGAACTAGTCCAAGTTGACCATGAGCTGCCATGATAAACGCTGCTTTGTACAGAAACACATGCTGACCCATAATGCCATGTACGAGCGAGTACAGTGGTTGTATTCGTGTATAAGTGTTTTTGTCATCTTCACTTGTTTGTGGTTCAGATCATTCTCAACCACTCTAGACTATGTTTGAAACCATACCAGAACCACCTCCTCACACTTTTTTAGTCAGCCATTGATCTGATTTTTAGCTCAGTTGCTTTCTCACCTGCCCAAACGAATCAAACTACAAGAGTAAATTACCTCTAGTTCGTTTTAATAGAACTAAACAAGTCCGGGTGATAGCCCCCTAAGATCTGATCCTGTACTCTCATTTAACAGTTGCTGGCATCCATTTGATTCCTGGTTATTGGGTCTCTATGTGCCTTCAGTGAGAGTTGACTATTGTATAAAGTTCCTCATATCCCAGTCCTCAGACCACCAGCATTCAAGAAAATATCCAAATAGCATTCAGATGATAGATGTAACATGAAGAAAAACTAGTTCATATAACTGCTAGAGATCAAGGGGGGGCTGAGCATCTGGTAGAGAGACAATTAAAATTTGACCATCGTTCCAGGTTAACGAGGGCTCATCCACATCATTAGCACTACCTTTGTTAAATTATGAAGGAGAGGTCATGCTGTTGCTGTGAAGAGCACAGCAGAGATCCTACCACCTCCAGATGAGCTTTATACACAGTGACAGCATGGCCTCTTACAGTTATATACTGGGGTTGGACAGAGAAACTGGAGTAGCTGGTTATAGGTCACAATTAAGCATCACTGATTCATCTGTGACTTGAAAAAACAAACTAAACGCAACAACCATAGACGTCTCCTTTTTTAGATCAGTGTACTCAACTCTATCCTTTATTCAGAGGGGTTTAAAAGGTCCAGAATTATTCAGAGCTGTTTAACATCAGATATCCACTGAGAGTTAGCGGTAAGCGTTTGAAATGCTCCCTCTCCATCATGCAGGACCTCTTTATAGGTTTTTTTAAGATAACTGCAAGGACGGATCTGATCTTAAACTCCTTTAGTGGTGTTCTGAACCACACACTCAAGACGATTGACTCAAGAACGATCCTCTGGAACACTGCAGCTTTTGCTCAGACTTATATTTTCAGACAAGGGTTTGTTTTAGATATTTTGGGGGTGACCTCTGTCTGGATTCTCAGGCTAATCCTTAAAATAACCCAGAAATCTCCCATCATGCACTGGGGCAGTCAGTCCAGCCTGGTCCAGAGGAAAAACACACAGCATGAGCTTCCTCTGAGGCTCTCCGCAAACACTGCTGTGGTTCAAAACACACACATGGACAGCCAAATGGACCGCACACTCATCTCAAGCCCCATCAATCACTGCAAGTCATCTCAAAACATGCAGAAGTCACCTCCTGAAACAACACGATGCTAAACACGTCCATCACTTCCACTAGAACGACAAACACAGGAAGCATGTTAAAGAGGTGCTTAAAGTGATTGTCTCTCTCGACACCTAAGCATCTAGCAGAAGAGCAGAAATCAGACATTTTCCTCACAGTCGGAGGTTGTTTTCTCAAACAATCCTTAAGATCAGGCTCTTTTCAAACAACCTTTGTCTGGTTTGTAATTGCCGATATTGTTCTTTACACTGTCTAAAATTCAGGAACACAGTTTGCTGAACAAAAGATGCTTTTGATGAGGGCTCAACACTCGGCCATTGATTAAATCAATGTCTCCTGTCAGAAAGCCTTCAAAAGAGATAAACGGTTGTCTGAAGGACTGATCTATACTGAATCCAAGTTCTCCACTACTACTACTACTACATCCCTATGTACGGTTTTTCACCACGCGCTTCAGCAAATGTATGTGTCAGCACTGCTTCCCTACTCTATGTTTGGTTCAGTGCTCATGTGTTTGGTAAAAACATGCAGCAGAATCTAATCTGCAGTAATCCTCTTGTGCTCTGGACTCACCTCGCTGGATGAAATGTTATTGATCGTCGCTCTGTCTGAAGGCTCTGGCATCATCCTGATCTCAGCACAGATCTCTCAGAGCCTCTGCAGCTCCACTGATCCTCTCTCTGACTCGGTCTCTGAGTTCTCTCTTCTTTAAAAAAGCGAGTGAGCGGTGCCACCCTCTGCCTGGGCATCATTAGCATCACAAGCATTACACAATCCTCTCTGATCAGATGGGCAGAAGGCCAGCGTTGGAGGACACCACATATCTAGTCTCTACTTGGCGGATCTGAGCTCTGCATGATTCTTAAGGCTACTAAGAAACCAAACAAATGCTTGTTAAAATCAGATGCAAGCAGCTGGTGGCATGGGAAGAATGGTGTTGATGGGTTGCTATGGTATCTTGCATCATACACATGAAATGGAGGATCAGGCTTTCTGATCTGTGGAACACTAGCACTGGTTTAAGAGTTTGAAATTCAAAGCCTCTTTTAGAAGGACGCCTCAGCATGATGGAGCTGATAATGGTGTGTAGTGGACACGACTTAGTCTCAAACACACCAGACCCCAGAGACGACAGCATTCAGCAGCACTGCTCATGTCAGGAATTGTGTTAATGGTAGGTGACAGGAAGGGAAGGAAAGCCAGAGATTACACGCTTTCATCTCTGAATAAAAACACATGTTCTTTACATTTGAGCTGAAGCTCCTGACTCGGGATGAACGACATCCAGAAGCTTCATCTCTGAACTGTTTTACTGAAGTTGGTTTAGCTCAGGGCTACAGTGAGATGTCCATCACCCAGTACATTCATCACAGAGAGCTCCAACCAGAAACTGGTTGCTTCACCATCAGCCCTTCATCTACTTTCTCTCCCTCTCCACATTCCACACAGAGGTCACTCAGAGGCTCAGTCACATGACCTGTAGCGGTCCAATCCCCACACCTTGGGTAAACTTGAATAAAAGGGGGGTTGAGTTCCACTAATGAAGTTCTGTGGGAAATCTTTATAGGGAACAATCCCTGATTGTCGATGGGGTTCATCTATTAATGGTCTGAATTCTAAATGAAGAGAACATTTCCTGACACATCTACAGTATGAATCAAACCTCAAGACACTTTAGTCTTTCGATTCCTAATTAGGACTACAGGTATCTTTTGGTGCTCATCTTTGCTCATGTAATGTGAAATACAGGGAGTATAGAGGTAATAGACAGTGAGCAGTGCCAACCACTACGCCACCATGCTGTTGAGCTCTTAGCCGTGCTCTGAGAAGAAACTGAACTGAGACAGGATCATCTCTTTCCAAGTCTTCAATTTTGAGATGGCAGAGACCTTTGTCAGAAATACTTAAAGGCTGGAGAAACAGGTCTGAGAGGTACAGGGTGGAACTGAGGGTGTTCCCTTGACACACCTGCTCCACTCAAGTACACACTGCAAATAGCCACAGCCGTATCCAGCGCCTTCAGCTGCTCCACACCAGTTTGAGGTACACAAAAGAAGATATTCTGAAGAAAATCAGGAGTATATGGAGGATGGCATCAGTGTTATCTCTTTTGTTTATAGCGACACAGAAAGAGTTTCTCAACCCCATCACTGCTCCAAAGACTCTATTATTCTATCGATGGGTGATCACAACGTGTTTATTTGGTCTGTTGAAGGAGCAAAAGTCTGTAGTGCTTTCAGCTGATTTTAAGACACTTGAAGGTGTAAGTCAAGGATGGTTGTGAAGTCCACTGGATGATGAAGTGCTCTTTTTTACTACAAATTGAAACAGACAGTGTATGAAGCAGAGCTGCTGTGCTGAAGAAATTAAGACATCATGAACTCCAGTTAGACTTTATTTGACACTATAATCCCATTCAGAGAGTCCAGTATGGGGAAGAAAAGCTATGTTGGACTCAGTCAGGGTTTGGCTGAAAGATGTCGTCATTCCTGCACAGCTTTATATAGAGACCAAGCCCAGAACCACACTGATGTCTGCAGCAGAGCAGGGACAGCACCAGTTTCTGTGGGTTTACAGCAGCAAAAGCAGACGGAGACCTCAACCACACCCTGAACACTCTAGTAAAACCATCAGGTTCCTCGGCAGTAGGAGAGGAACCTCCCTTTTACTATGGGATTTACCAGTCTCACAAAGAAACATTTGCTTGACGACAGATTCACAGAAAACACTACACAGACGTTAGGACCTACAGGTCATTAAAGGTCAAGTGCCAGATCACTTGCATAGAATGAGCTCTGGAGTAGGTTTCTCAGCATGCTTTGGGTTCTAGAGAAGGTTTTGGTGAATCCTCACAGCTGTGTTTGCAAGGCTTGAGTCACATCAGTCTCTCAGACAAACAGTGAACATGAGGAGAGCATCTGTGCATGTCTGAGCCATCTTCACAGTGGCCCAGCAGACCCTCCCTCTGAACTTTTTTCTTTCAGTGGTGCTCATTGGCCCATCTCCTTCAGTCAGAGACCTTCTACAACTGGGGAGTTAGACTAAGTTCCTGGAGGGTCGCAGCCCTGCATTGCAAACCTTAACTAAACGCATCTGATGGAGCTTTCTAGGTTTTGAAAGCTTCAGGTCTATGTCTCTGTGGGTTTGAAGAAAACTGTGAGGGGTGCTGGCCCTTCACGAATTGCATATGACCCCTGTTTGACAAAGACACTGCATTAACCAATATATTAATTTCAAATCTCTGGACGATGACCCACACACTGCCTGGGCACTTTCACATGAAAAGTAACATAATAACAAAATCTTGGAAAAGTGCAGAGTAAGAACACAAAATAATAATAAAAAAATAAATAAATAAAATAATGTAATGATAAAATAATGTAATGATAAAATAATGTAACCTAAAATGAATTACCGTACTCCAAAATAGATCACCTTCAAAATTCTCTACAGTCTGAAGACCTTTAGGGTTTAAGTTATTTTTTTCTGTCATAGAGCATGAGAAGAGCTGTCCATCATCACAGGAACACACCATTGCTTTTTACTGTACAGCAGCCATCTAAGCTCACGTCTCCCTTGAGAACAGACCAGAGCTATGGTAATGACAACAAATGTTTAGACAATTCAGTTGCTGATTTGTTGGGATCTATATAATTTATTGGTTGATTCTAAAGGGTTTGTCAGAGAGCCTTAGAAGAGCTGACCATCACAGAAACACGGAACTGTTTTTTTTTTTAACTGTACAGCAGCTTGGTAAAGCTCATGTCTCACTTAAAAACAGAATATTTAGAAACAATTTTATTAGTCGTGGTTGTTCTTCTGGTCATCACAATCTTGTTTGATTTAAACATTCTTAATATTCCCACAGAGTGAACAACTCACTGAATCAGTGATTCATTTGAAGAGTTCAGCAAAACACTGAAAGACCTGTCACAACCTAGAGATGATTTCAGAGGTGTAGTAATCAAATCCCATAGAACCACATTTGCATAGGTCTGTAGCAAACACGGAGATGACCTTTATTTCATTTTAGTCTCGAACATCAAATAAAAACTGAAAATATTAAAAAAATATTTTCTGTCAGCATCACACAACTTTGAAACTAGATTTGAACCAATAACCTTAGAAAAAGAACCGCCAGGCTTACCTCGTCATCTGATGTGAAAAACCATGGTCCAGAAGAATTAAAAATTTGTTGGGGTTCAGATACATTACAATCCAATTGATTCAGTAAATTATTTGTTTTGATCCAGATGTTTTGTTTGGATCCAAATGATTCAGTAGATTTTTATTGTGATCCAGATGATTTAGTAGAACATTTGTTGGGTTCATGAGGTTTTGGAACCCAGATGATCCAGTGAATGGTTCAAATGATTCGTTGAATGATTCATTGGGATCCACATGGTTAAGTGGATGACACATTGGAATCCAGATAATTCATTGGATGATTTGTTGAGATCCAGATGGTTATGTTGATGGTTTGTTGGAGTTCATCAGACCCAGAGAGAAAGAAAGAACACAGATCAGAGTCACACACAAACACAACATGAGCGGATCATCTCCTGATTAAACAAACATCTCGCCTCTCAAGCATTCAATACACTAATGAATCCTGACAAAGGTCTTGGGTTTGTTGGCGGCTGACAATGATGTTTATCCTCACAGAAATCCTTTAATTTGTGTTTCTCACATTTCTTTTTTACATTTTCTTCTTTTATTTATAGAAATTCCACAGCTCAATATACACAGGTATACTTCATTTGTATGGAAAATCAATATAACATTCAAGCTAACTTTTTGGCTACAAGCTAAATGGACTTCCCCCTCAACATTCAAGCTAAATGGACTTCCCCCTCAGTTTCCCAATTTTTTGGCTATACCAGTAAAAGGATAGCAGCATAAACAGAGAGTAGTGGAGGAAAGCTCTCCCCTGCAACACTCACAATAATCGTCAACATTTAGAAAAATAAACAACTGGATGACCTCCATCATTTGGATCTCTTCAGAACTGTTCAGCATTAGCAGATCTGTGGGAGATTCCAGAAGCCCTTTACAGTCGCTTTTATTACTGCTGTGTGAAGGCACATGCACAACACATGCAGAGCCTCAGACGCAGTTGAACCAGAAGCTGTTCAGAACCTCAATCCAAAGTCAAGATCTCTTGTGCTTCTGAGGGCCTTTATTCTATTCCAGCAGCATCTGCATCGCAAACAGACCTTTCATCTCTCCAGTCTCACCTTGACACTATTGACAGTTCCGTTGAAGCAACACGGAGGAAATACAGAGAAGTTAATAACAACCTGAAAGTGGTGCATCTCAACCTCTGGCCAAACCAGACCCCCACCATCGGTAAAGTTTTCATCTTATCTCCCATCATCAACCTTTAATTTTAGCAGCCCCGCTCCTCCCAACACTCGATACACGGAGTTCCTCAATGCTCCTGGCGGAACCGGTAAAGGAGGAACTTACCGTGGAAGAAGAGCGCGCTTCTCAGGCGGTTCTCCATTCTGCCAGAGAAACGGAGTTCCACGGGACTCTTCTCGGTGTGTCTCGAGGAATCCGCAGTTCGGTGCTCCGTGCTTGCGCGCTCTCGCTCCGCAGCTGCGCTTTAAACGCACCGCTCTGACGTCACGCGCAGCCGGCCTTCACTGACGTCACGCGCAGTCAAAACAATCGCACATGGACGGGACCAGACCCTCCTCCATCTGGCTCATCCCATTCCCACAGCGCGCCACACTACTGAAGGAAATAATACTCCCCCCAAAAAAGGTTCTATACACCCAAATCTGTAAAGGAGAACTTTTTTCGATGCCATTGAACACGTAACTTCAAAAGTTGCATCCAGAACGAACCACCAAAGGTACTATAGATCTCCGAAATTCAAAAGTGCCATTAAAAAAAAAAACATCAAATGTATTTAACAAATAAACTTTTGCGCAATATAAATATGATTAGTATCCGTATGTAGGACATTTTAAAGGACTACTTTAGTTCCATAACAATTTGTTTACAGTCCACAAAAAACCCAAAGAACCAGTTAATCAAAAGCAGCTTAAAGGGTTCTTTAGAGCAAAAGAATGCTACATAGCACCCTCAACCCAGCAAAGAACCATTCTTTTAAGACTTTATAACGATCTGAACTTTGAAATTGGTTTATTTGCATCTACTGAACAAGTTATGCATCCATAAGACATTCCCCAAGGTTTGTAGTCCTGTTTGTGTTGAGCTCTGTAAAGTTTAAATCTGAAACAAAACCAAAGCTTAGTAAAACCATCTTCAATGATCCACCAGACTGCGAACTGAGAATGAGCACCACCCGAGAAATTAATGATGAGACTCGCCCTCGTCAGGTGTGTCTGAGCTTTCCTCAACTGCAAACTGATCTGATTTGTGAGCTCCAACAGAAGATGCCTGCTCTGAGAGTAATAGAGCAGTCCTCATCTCCAACAGTACCCTCTGAAAAAGCATTGTGTTATTAATAACCTGATCTCTGTTCATTATGAAAGATCACACCTTGACCAATCCTCATCAAACAATGTTGATCTCATCAAACCAGTCTGAACAGCAGCACCTGCTTCCTTCATAGAATGTGTGGCTAATGATCATGATGTAGTTTCACCATCGGCTCCGGAACATTACTCTCCTCCACCGGCATGTGTCCAGCGCTCTGATGCTGTCCGATGCTCTAACTGTCTCTCGCTTTGAATTTTTGTGGGTGAACAAAAGAAACTCATCTTGATCAGAATCAATTTATTGAACTGATCTGAATCAATGAACTCATTCATCGAACAGCAGCTGGAGCATGCAGAAAACAACCCGAAAATCAACCATCAGACAGAAAACATCTCTACAGGATAACATAAAAAACAGAGATGGACAATGAAACTGAAACAGCTTCCTAATAAATTAACCCAATCTAAAACCAGGTGTTCCAGTTTCACCATCCACCCCTGTACAGCCAAATCAGACATAAAAACAAAAAAACAAAAAAATGTTCAGCTATATCCCATAACTGTTTCAGTTTTATCCTTGTGATTAGAAATTAACCCCTGGAACCATCTGAGCTCCTGTTCAGTTAGGTCCTGATGGACTTGGACACAAAAGGATGGTGGTTAGCTCTGCTAGCTTCTCGCCCCCGCTGTCTACACCAGAGGATCTCACTTACACCCTGGGACTCAACTCAGGAAGAGTTTCACAGAGAAGTTCCAGTGACAACCACCACATCCTGATGGGAGCTGTTTGATGCCCTTCATCAATCGGAGCAACAAGAGTCCTGATCAACCAATCAATGATCAGTCTCGTGGAAGGGTGGAGATTAGAGTTTGGAGGAGGAGTCTAGAGGAGAACTCTGGCTCTGGGGGGGAGGGGGGTTACAACAGCAGGTCATGTGATCATGTTATTGATGAGAGTTGTGATACTAAATCAATCAGCTGATGAGAAGGGAGTGTTTCATATCCTCTTAAAGAGACAGTTCACCCGCTCGGGAGAAAATAATAAACTGAGTTGGAGAGGAACGCAGCAGGAGACAGAAATTGAGCCGGTTTTTGGGTGAGCTGTCACTTTAACAGGCGGAGTATGTGATTGCCACCTCCTCCTCCTTCTCCCATGATGAAGATGGTTCACTTGAGTGGGGAGTTCTTGAGCGGGATCATGATCCTAGATTCCATGTGCTGGATGAGCGGCACTGAAACACAGAGAAAGACTCCAATCAAACTCCTCCTTAGAGAAACAGAGCACCTGAAAACATCCAGTGACTCCTGAGGAGGAAGCAAGGACACTGGTGAAGATCACAGCAAAAGATTCAGAGAATGTGAATCAAGCCGTTTATCTGTAAACACTCCTTCTCTGGAGATGATATCGACAGAGGAGAACCTCCAGCATTTTCAGTTATGAGAAGGAACCAAAAACTCTGGTTGTTCCGACAGTAATGGAGAACGTTCACTAAAACTCTTCTAATGGTTCAGCCTAGACCTGAGTAACATCAAGCTTTTCAGGAGTCTCATGTGAAACTTGGAAACCTGCTCATCACCTCAGATCTTTAGCAGAGTTTAGCATCGGAAGTCCCTGATTAGAAGAAGATATCTAAGATCTAAGCAAGAAAGAAGAGCATTTCTCCACTGTATCCTCTGCAGGAGGCTCTGTTCTCAAACACCTTCAGAGCTCCTGAGCTAAACAAGTTGTGGAGAGAGTAGGCAATCACCAGTGTAGTAGACAACCTCGTCCCAGCCCTCGTGCTGCCAGGCGGCGTTCCTAGTGTCCTCTCGCGACTGAAGATCTTTATATGCTGAAGCACAAAAGGAAAAAGGTGATCAAGGACTCTGGAGAACCATTTAAGGATAAATTCAGGAGACGTTTCTCACCCCAGAGGTGATGCACCATGTACAGACTTCCAATCTGTGAGAAGAACCCCCCCACTGCCTCGTGGTTGTGTTGCCGGTAGCCGATTGCCCTCGCCCTGAGGAGCACCAGCTCTGATTATTTAATGACAGAGGAAGTGAGGGAGAGGGAGAGAGAAAGCAGCTCTTACCAGTAGTTCCCCCATTCGATCATGGTGCCAGGCTGCCGAGCAAACACAGAGACACATGTTACAGATCGTGATCATCCATCTTAAGTCATAAAAGAAGGTTCTGCGTTCATCTGTACAGCTCATGAGATTTCAAGGTTTGGATGGATTAAACCCTGAAGGAACGGTCCCTTTTATGCTTGGCCCAGTCTAGAGACCTGAGTCTCTTCTCAACTCTCTCAGATGTTTCTCCTGAAAAGTAATTGATATGCAACTCCTGTTCACAGCTGGAGTTACGTAATCAATTTATTGATCATCCAAACACAAATCTTAAATCTTACAGTGAATTAGGAGCAAAGTTGTTTCGATCAAATCCACACGTTTTGAGCAAACCAGTCGCTTATTGGTGGTCAACTCTTCTTGCCATTGTTTGATCAGATTAACCCTTTGTGACCTGACATGGAAACAAATTGTGCTCGTATAACTTGCAGAAACACAGCTTGAACATTCAAACAAACTCTTCACAACAGTTCAATCATAAAGCGTTTCTGATGATAGTTCTGTTGAGAGATAGCTTTCTCAGTCTCTCCAGGATTTTTGCTGCAATTTATTGAGATTGTTGCAGCCTAAAACGCCTGATTTTGTGGCAATTTTTGTTGGACCGTTTGTTTTTCTTTTGTTTAAAACACCTGTAAATTGTTGGAGGTTGAAAAATATATTTGTAATTCAAAAGTTTTATTGTATTATATGTCTGGAAGAATAATTAGTAAAGAACATTCTTGAAAATGTAGCAAGTGCATCAACACACAAAAAAAGGTGAAGCAATTAAACTTCCACACACACTTAGAAAAATAAAACCAATTGTATCTGCAATTTTTCTTTAATCAAATTCACTTATCATTAAACAGAAAAGTATGGGCTTTCACAATTTTCAAGAAAATGGAAAAAAAGCCACTAGAAACAGGTATAGAATGTAATTGACATCGTGTGACAAAGTGCATAAAAGTTGCGGTAATTAAACAAAATTGCAAGACCACCAAACTATGCAGGGATTTGCTGACATTGGGCTAATAGTTGCAAGCGCATCATCGTTAATTCCTGGAGGCAATTCTTTCTATTTGACTGTACTCTATACAACACCGA
This sequence comes from Danionella cerebrum, assembly GCA_007224835.1. NCBI lineage: Eukaryota > Metazoa > Chordata > Actinopteri > Cypriniformes > Danionidae > Danionella > Danionella cerebrum. The sequence goes on along the minus strand of SRMA01027122.1, from coordinate 136,816 downwards.
ATGAATGTATACTATCCATAAACAAGTCCAGTGAAGATGACATTATGCCTGTGTTCAGGGATGATCACAGCACTACAATGAGTTTTTCTGCATCTGAAGTGCGGCGAACTGGATTATATTTTTGTTTTCTCTTCTGGTTTTATATGCAAAAACAATTATTGCTCTATCTTATGTAGGCTGTAGTTTTCCCGCCATTTAAAAAAATGCTATGTAAATGAGATCGCCAGATTTCCTTTAGGGTGAGGAAGGTAGGAACTTCAGACTTGGAACCAAGCAATAAAGAAGACCTGCGACACAGGCAAAGACAGACTGAAAGAGAGGGGGGGTACTGACCCGCAGCTGATAGGAGCGCAGCTCATAGATGTTGGGCCCCTCCCGTGGTGAGGGCTCGTTCCAGAAGCTGAACTCCAACAGCAGCTGATTTCTGCGAGAGAGCAGCATCTTTCCTCGCTCGCTACGGTACTGAAGGAACTCCTGAATATGGAGAGTGAGAGAAAAAGAGATCACATGATCAGAATCAGAGCTGACTTCACTGACATTAAACAAACCCTAACTATTCAGACAAAAGCACCGTGTGACCTCTCACTAATCAAACATCAAGTGTCTCCAAAGGAAACTTCACTTGTTTGATAACAGAATCATTTTCAGTTCCCCCAAAGTTAATCAGAACTGTTTCACCCAGAATGCATCTGGAGCTAGCACTATTAGTGTAGCATAGACCAGAAACATCTACATTAAAAACGACCATAGCCTGGATAATTCTGCTTGATTCCTCCTAGCCACCCCTGCTCTCGCCTCCTCCCTTCAGCACTACTCCTGTCACACAGGGTATAACCGGTTTCAGACTGCCCAACTTTAAACCCGATTTTGAGTTGTAGGCAATTGCACGGGACTGCCCAGAACAGCAGGCAAATCGGGGATTGTGTATGTGTATATCGCACAGTGTGAAGCACCAAAAACAAGCTCCGGACATTAGTGACAATCGGGCAGTGTGAATGTGTTCTGATTGAAATGACATCTGTGATTATCTGCGGTCAATCAGAGAGGCACATTCAGGGCAGCGCGAAGTTGCAAAGAGTTACAAAGAAAAAGATGGCAAAATAAACAGTGGCTTCGGTTCAAAAGGGGGATTCTTTTTGGTCTATTTGGACTCAATAAATGAAATAAAAACTTGCACGCTCCAATTATTGATAATCCCAGTCTTGGGCTTCAGTCTGGCGCACGACCGCGCACGTTTTGAACTAATATCTTTCAAGTGTTTTGGTTTCGAGACATAGTTTTAGAACACAGGATTTCACACTGCATGACTTTAAACAGAATCACAAAGAACTTTGTCACTGATCTAGTGTGCTGAGTGGATTAAGCACGACTGGATGCTGCTCCAGAAAGTCCTTCAGTCTGATGGTATCTGTGACAAGTCTAATCTGACCATTGTGCAGTCTGAACCTGGCTTTACCATTATAAGTAGACGCACAACAACTGGGTTTTTATTTGGTACCTACTCCGTTAGCAACTGCTAGGATTATTGAAGCTCAAAGGGAAACATTACATTGAGAGGAGCCTACATTGCCTGATGATCAAATTTTATATTTCTGGAAGACTTACAATGAACATTTTTACAGAATTAATCCATGTCTCGTTTTTAGGAGACTGTCAATGCACAATCAACAATCAACGTTTGTCTTGAGAGAAAAACACAATCCATGATGTGTAATATGGCAAGAGAAACACATATCCAGGGCAGTTGCCTATTCATAGTGAAATAAAGTGTTATCTGCTGTGGTTTTCTCTAGCTCGCAACTTCTCAAAGTTCTGTTGTATTTCATGTGCGTTCACTTGGACCAACTGAAAAGCAGTTTTGGAAAAGCGTTCAAAAATGCAGCAGGGCAATGAGAGGCATGGCCGTCAAATGATTCATTCTGGTTGACTTCCAATGGTTTGGTTCAGAGGGATCGGTGCGAAACAAACCCAACACAGTAGAGAAACAATACAATGACCAGCTTTTGCTCTTCTTTTCGAAACTCAGCCACAACATCGATGAGAAAATCCTGATTATGGTGGTTTTACCCTCATTCTGGGGGTGAACGTGCTGCACAGTTCAATTACTAAACTAACACAATCACCATCAATTACTAAACTGATCCTAGACGTTAAAGTGATGATATTGATATATTTCAGAACTGTCAGCTGCTGCGCTCTGATACAGTGACTGGATAATGGAAGAGACATCTGGAACACTGCCATCACCACTGAGCAGATCCTGGTGGAGAAGCCTCACTCTGGAGGTGATAGGATAGGGTGCAGTGAAGCTTTACCTTGTTGTTCTTAAGTTTGCTCATGACCTCGGTGAGTGCTGGGTATCCACCTCTGTACCGCCACAAGTGCACTACACAGAGTACAAGATAAAAAAATACACTGATTTATTAATCAATGTTATTCTCATCAATAATGTGCTAAAACCACTGATGGGTATTGATCATACCAGCCTGATCTTGCTCCCCATACCAGGTGTTCCAGGTGCCCACCAGCTCACAAGGGTAACTGGGGTCATTGTGGATGGACGTCAACACCTCCTCACTAAAGAGAGAAAGCATTGGCGATGACTTGGGTATTACTTACAGAAGCAGATATTCTGTGTAATACAGCCAGAGCAGTAGGGGGAGTCATTGCTCTGAGTTTGTCACTACTCCCTAAACAGCTCTGAATCAATTGAAGCCATCAAGCACTAGGCAAACACTGTCACAGGGTAAAGGCTCTCTTACCAGAGGTGGTTGTAGCTCTCCAGACACTCTGGCTTCACGTTATGAACTGAAACGAACACAAACCAAAGAAACCAATTCAACGACAGTGTGTACTTCTCTAGGAGAATGATGAACTCAGCTGCTGCTTCCCAGTTTGTGCATTGTGCATCCTCATAAACTGTTCATTATTCAATAAATGCTCCTCTGATGATGGGATCAACTGAAGAAGACTTCATCGATTGAATAAACTGGTTAAGACAGGCAGATGAGTGACCACATTATCTGAGGTTAGAGGTGTTTAGATTTAAAGGAAAAATCCCCTACTTGCTTTTCATGCTTAAGGAGAGAATTGACCTGAAAGATTAAAACTGAAACATTAGCAAAGACCGGAAGCTGACTTCACAACTTTCTCTCAAAGCCCACGTCTTGCCAGGGTTGCCAGATTGAGATACAGACTTTGTTTTGCCACATTGCGGCAGTTTAATAAATGGAATAAACAGTGTGTGAAAATGAGCCTGAACCACTTCTGCTGTAGTAAACATCTGAAGATGTTGTGTTTATAAGTGATCAGAGGCTCACATTGGATCTTGTAGAGGTTGTGGTCCTCTTTCTTGGCCAGAAGATGAGAGTGAGCATCTTTCCTGGGGTCTACCTTCCTCACAAAAAGAGACTTGAACCAGCTGTCTTCTCGATTACGACTGTGAGATGCCGACAGAGCCCTGGAACACACAAAGAGGCATGAATACAATGACCCACGAAGGTTTTACTTTTTTATGTATCAAGACCTGATATTTTTACTGCAATGGTTTATTCCAGTCTGGTTGACCTGAAAAACAAACTATTGCAGAAGAAACCCGAGGAAGGTTTTAAGACTGGAGCCTCACTCTTAATCCTGGCCCCAGGATTAGAGCATTCTCTCTCAGATTTAACTCAAACATCTCCATCCCAAACCATTACAAAGGGCTTTTCTCTGCAGAAGGAAAGAGCAAGTCTTCTGAAGAATGTTGACACCAGTGCTATATATATCCACTGCAGGATTGAACCCATACTCTGATAGTAGTTTCTAACATTGTTCGAAATAGCTTGTTTAGTCAGAGTTTTAAACAGAACAGCTCTTGAGATCACAGACTGGGGGTAAGTTTGTTTTGAGGGTACAGAGCCTCACTAAACCCCCTAAGATGACCTTGAGGAGCAGGCTCGGCTTCAGGCGCCTTTCAGATTGAGAATTTTAACTTCACGCACTGATTCGTGGAGATAAACTAGCACTAAATCAGTTTATCTACTCTTTCCGACGCACCGCGGCAGATATCACGCGACACGCTTTAATAATAAACTCGAGTGCACATAAAGCGCGCCCCGCCTAGCTGGAGCGCACTTCCAAGAGTTTATAACGCGGGGAAGTGATAACGTTTTCAAACCTGATAAGAGTGTTGAAGCTTCCTCCTGCTCGGTCGGAGTGTGCCACTCGGTAAAGGCCGGAGCAGCGGCTCTGAAGGACTCTGGTCGCCATCTTCCACTCGCTCACAAACACACGGCGCGTCAAGGGTTAAAGGCTGACGCTCCGCTCCCGGCCACAGGCAGCGCTGTAAAAATCCGAGACCAACTGTGCCGCCGTTTTCTTCTGTAAGCACAACAGTGTGCGACTGTGCGTTAAAAACAATGTTTAAATTGTTTCTTTTTGCCATCGTCTGCTCACTTGTTTGGTCATACCGTACGCTTTATGTTTTGTTTAAATATACTCTAACGACGTAAATCTTATTTATAAACAAAGCCACACACACACACACACACACACACACACACACACACACACACACACACACACACACACACATATACAATAATTGAGTAACAGTAATATACACACAAACAAAATCACAAAATATTGGCCGATTCTAAACACGATCAGAGCTTCAGGGGACTCATCCCCACATCACAAATGAAAGAAGTTGGTATTGATAAAAGATTAGGTTTTCTACACGTATGACTATCGGTGTTAATTTTAAACAATTTGCATTGCATTATTCAAAGCTACACTGAAAGAGATGAGTCAAAAAACAACATTTTCACGAGAAATAAATTGATATTGTGAATGTAATATGGTATATTTATCAATTTTGTAAATCACAGATAGGTATTGCTTTCTCATTTGAACACATTCATTACATTTGTTATCAGCCTTTATTGTCAATGTTTTAGATTCAGATGATTCGTTACAATGAATTATAATACTGAAGTTTAGGGGCACACAAGTTGCCCAAACTACAAGTGGTCGTTACAGTTAGGAGATGTTCTGAAGAGAAACTTCTCTGAAGCAATTTCTTTTTCACTGAACAGTTTGAGTTCTCTACTGACAGATGACGGAGGAACTAACTACACCACTGTGGTTCATTTGAAAAGCAGATGGAAACACCTTAGTAAAAGTGCTAATGACTTTTAAAAAGGCTTAACTTTAGAGTGTAGCTATGCACCACACTCCCCCTAACTTCCTGTGTACACTTCCCAGTACAGGTGGCAGAGATGCACACAAAACTGGTCCAACCACCAACAGCAGTAAACTGTAAATGTTCGTCAAGTTCATCTGGATTCTTGTAGGCTATTATTCTGTTACAATATGTCTCTTCACATTTGGTTGAATTCAAGATGTGGCCAAATGTAAAGGAAATTCTCCCTTTAAAGAGGACAGCTCTGCATGACTTAGGAGATCATGACCATGGCAAAGGCGAATGGCGTATGGAACACAGTGGAAAAAAGTTAACATCATGTGTATCTGTGATACATCCTCAAATAGACCTAGAGACAGATAAAGAGACACACCCTTTTAGTGCAGCATCAGGAAATATGCTTTATTTACTCTGTTCTGATTACAATGATCTGATAGAGGATCAGCTCACAGACAGAACATTTAAAGTGCAGAGTCATTCACAGCCCCAGTTCAGAACATCACTTCAGAGCACCACATGGAACACTAGACGGACACACTGCTGCAGCCGTGGACCAGAAAGAGGAACAGTACAATTTATGTACAGATTACTGTGCATAAAACTGCAATATCAAAAGATGGAGACACAGAAAAAAGACCAGATGGTTCTGTGCATCCCAATCTGCATACCTCCATCCTGAAACTGAGCTCAAAATGAGAATGGTCAGAACAGCTAGCATAAAATAAAGGCACATCAGTAACAAAGCCAGTGATTAGCTGCAGCATTTTCTCAGATCTACTGATGAGCAAACGAAGCACAGCGACCGTTTCTCTCTGTTTTAGGACAATTCTCAGCAGATCTGTTTTCCTGAACATCTGACTGAGACCAGTTCTAACCTGTTTATCTTGGGACACAATGAAATAGTCATACCTCTTCAGAGTGGGTAGGTAACAGTTTTACCTCTTTAGAGTGTGCAGGGTTTTAGACATGATGTAATAGTTGTACCCAAGCATGTCATCAGACACTTTTACAGGGGCATATGCTCCTGTAAACATTCACTTATACATCCTTCTGTTTATGTTTTGAATGATGTTAGAAGGGAAATGAACAATCCCAGATTTCAACAATGTCAACTATTCTAGACAAACAGTGAAATGTAGAGGTGTCATTGCGTGCATCTGTGCATGTTCATTAAATGGAATGAGCAAAATCAGAATTGGAAGGCGAGCTTCTGTAACCACACATCATATAGCATGGTAAAGACAGTCTCATTTGTCATTGACTATTGGCTGAGATGATCAGCAGGTGGTACAAACTGACTTTTAATCTTAGATAACTTTTACCAAATTATGTGTGTAAAATATTGGTAGGCTGCTAAATATTGGTAGGTTTAAATTGATACTCAATAAGGGAAATAACTTATTAAGTATTCTAAATATAAGATGTAGTTTATTAACTCCGGTTTCCCCCACAATCCCCAAAAACATGTGGTTAGGTTAATTTAATAATCTAAATTCCCCTTCGGGGTGAATGTGTGTGAATGTTGCCCTAGAGATGGACTGGCGACCTGTCTAGGGTGTACCCCCGCCTCTAGCCCCAATGTGTGCTGGAGATAGGCACCGGCAGACCCCCGTGACCCCAAAAAGGGAATAAGCGGGTTGGAAAATGAATGAATAAATGATTAATTGCAATATTCCCTGGAATACTGAACAAATTATTTTGTAAATGCTGATCTGTTGTAATAATTTGGATCTTATGTTTTCAGTTACTGTATATTGCTTACTTGATTACGTTTGGTTTGCTACAGATCAATTAAATGGCAGAACAAAAACCTGTCAAAGTTCATGCAAATATGAACAATTTTTTTCATACCTCCAATACGTTCTCAATTTCTGTATACAGTAAGGGAGTGTTGGGACTGTGTGCCTAGCAGTATCCCTAGTTGAACGTCTGGACAATATATGGATATGACATAATAGTTGTATCGCTTTAGAATAAGCGGGGTTTTGAATATGCCATAAAAGTTGTACCTCTTTAAAATGGGCGGGATTTTGAATATTACATAATAGTTGTATCTCTTTAGAATGAGTGAGGTATAAATACGACATAATAGCTCTATCTCTTTAGAAAGGGCGGGGTTTTGGATATGATATAATAGCTGTATCTCTTTAGAATGGGCGGGGTTTTGGAAATGACAATAGTTGTATCTCTTTAGAATGGGTGAGGTATAAATGGGACATAATAGCTGTATCTCTTTAGAAAGGGCGGGGATTTGGATATGACATAATAGCTAAATCTCTTTAGAATGGGTGAGGTATGAAATGGGCTTAATAGTTGTATCTCTTTAAAATGGGAAGGGTTTTGGATATGACATAATAGCTGTATCTCTTTAAAATAGGCATGGTTTTGGATATGATATAATAGTTATATATCTTTAAAATGGGTGGGGTTATGGATATGACATAATAGTTGTATCTCTTTAAAATGGGCGGGGTTTTGGATATGACTTAATAGCTGTATCTCTTTAAAATGGGTGGGGTTTCGGATATGACATAATAGCTTTATCTCTTTAAAATGGGTGGGGTTTTGGATGTGACATAATAGCTGTATCTCTTTAAAATGGGCGGGGTTTCAGATATGACATAATAGCTGTATCTCTATAAAATGGGCGGGTTTTAGATATGACAATATCTCTTTAGAATAGGTGAGGTATGGAATGCGTTTAATAGCTGTATCTCTTTAGAGGGCGGGGTTTTGGACATTTCATAAAGTCACAGTTGTACTCTTTAAAGGTGCCAGGTTAGGGACATGATGTAATAGTCGTACCTCTTTAGAGTGGGTGGGGTTTTCTAAACATCTCCAATTAGATTTGACAGTTCACAACAGCCTGGGTTAAAAAAGAGGAGGAAGCTGATCGGGAGGACAAGAGCTGTCTAGAACATGACAGAGCAGCAGCAACGAAGAGGTCTGAGAAAGCTCACAAAGGGAGATCCTAACTGCAATTCTTCAGACAAATGTACACAAACTAAACCTTTCTTGAACCGAGAAGTATTCAGACACTGTCTCATGTGGCCCTAAATTAGGTTTTGGCTTCAAAACACACTCGTAAACAAACTCTGTGACGTTTTTCAGAAATTATTAGTCGACTTAAAATCAGGCCATTAAACCTGCAATTACTGTACAATTTAAAAATTACATAATAACATACAAAATAGGCTTCACTTCCTCTAAACAACACACTCTTACACAGAGGAGGGACAATGGAACTGAAACACTGTTGAGTATAGTGCTCAAGGTTTGATGCTGCTTTGGACAGTGAAACTGAAACACTGTTCCATTATTAAGAGCAGTGCAATGGTTAAACAAAGAAAGAACCCGCCGATTACTGTGATGTTTCAGTTTCACCGCCCTAACTCTGTGTACATACACATCAGTGCACAAGTGTTTTACATGCTGGTGAGATATATCTGTGCAATATTAGTTCCAAGAACTCAATTTACAGAGCAGTAAACGACGATCATCCTGACACAAGGAAGCGATCAGTGCTCGAGTACCAAACCTGAAGATGAAAATGAAGATCTGTGCACTTTATCTTTGGCTGGCTCGTGTTTGGAGGAAATAAACGATAATGGAGAACCACATTGTTCTTGAGCAGAGTGGGAGGTTCTCCTCTGTGTCACTCCGGGTGAGTGGGGAGGTGTCTTCTCCTGAACTCCTGCTCCAGCCTTTCTAGTTCCGACACCAGGTGAATCCCCATCTCCAGGTGCATCTGCAGGTTCTCCAGCCACGACTCCAGCTTCACAAATGCTGGGCTGTCACAATGAAACCAACCATTTATGAGACCAGTGGAGGAAATCCTGGCAACTCACTGAACAATTATTTCTACAGTTTTAAGTGTTGTGAGTGACTACAGCTCAGGTGGTGCTCTCTGACCGTTTCTCAGCATCCAGCTCGCAGCACAGTGCCGCCATGGGAAAAAACGAGGAAGGGCAGTCTGCCGGGCAGTAATCATCGAGAAACCCTTTCACATTCAGCCCAAAGTCCATCGCTCTGGGTAGGTAGTCAGGGTCAGCGTTTACTCGTCCGATTATCTGAGAATGATTCCCATTATTGAAGTTATAACTCATTTCAGGATTATTGAGTGATTCTGATTCAAAGCATCCATGCCATCAAAGAAAGACGCCATTATTCAGAGAATTTGACTCGGATTTTCAGCTTCTGATTCAGAGCCTTATATTCAGATAGCATGATACAGATCAATTGATTCAGAATCTGATTCAGAGTCTAAACCTTTGATTCAGATTGACGGTATCAGAATCTGTTAATTTCTGTTTTTTTATTAAGATCAGTTGTTTCTGTTTCTAAGTTTTTGATTCTGATTCAGATGAACTGTTTCTGATTCTAAGCATCTAATTCAGATTCACAAACTAAAGCAGTTTCTTCTCATTCAGACGGATCTGCTCTCAGAGACTCACCTCACACAGCATGATACCGAAAGAGAAGATGTCCACCCTCTCGTCATAGCTTCTGCCTGAGAACACAACACTGCTTTAGAATTCCCAGGACACTCCAAGGTAACTTTTAACAGAGGGAACCCTGAAGAACTTCAGAATATATACTTCTCACCATGGATCATCTCAGGAGCCATCCAGTAGGGGTTTCCCACCACCGTGTATCTCTTCCTGCGGTCAGGTTTGCGAATTCCCCCCGAAGACGATGTTCTGTCATGAACACGATCCTCCACCATCAGCCGAGCCAAGCCGAAGTCTGCCACCACTACGCTGAGGTTCTGAGCAAACACAAGAAGAACACGGGTACCTTCAGGAGGAGCTCTGACTGAACCTGTATGATCAGACGGCTCCTGATCACTCACCTCTCTGACCAGACAGTTATGAGAGTTCAGGTCCCGATGGATGATATTCATGGAGTGCAGGTATGCCTGCCACAAAGACAGAGAGAACGTTTACTGACAACTGGAATACAGAGGAAGTAGAAGCAAGCCTTGGTGTTTCAGATCAAAGCTCTATCAATGGTCTAAAAAGTTTCAAAAAAATCTGGTCTCAGGACCAAACAGGTGTTCACTTTAAGATTCTTGTCCATTACAGGAGGACTGTCAACATTATGATTATTAAAAATTATGATCTTCTTAAAGTCACTTTGAAAGAACAAAGCATGGTGATCATGGTGCTGGAAATCATTCCTGTAACTTCAAGTATTGTCCACCGTAGGGCAGTGATGAGAGCGACATACTCACCATCCCAGATGAAATATCCTTCCCGAAGCTCACCCTCTGCTTCCATGGATAATCACGTTCCTGCACAAGGAGTGTGAGTGAGAGAGGGAGGGAGACTGAGAAAGAGCAAAACGATTATTCTATTCTATCAGTAAAATAGAATGGTTACGGAGGTAGAAGGTTGCTATGGAACAATAATGCCAATATGAGTAATATAAATCAACCCCCATGTCTCAATGATTTTCCTTAGCAGAGATAGCCAAAATATGACAAAATGGTTGCTGTGGTAAAATCAGGCTGCTATGGAAGGCTCAGTAACGTAACATGATGTTCGTTTTATCACTATAAGTTATATAAACCAACCCCCATGACTTTATGATTTACCAAAATTGAGATACGAGTTAAGAAAATCTGGTTCCTAGGGTAAAAACGTTTGGTTTCTAGGGAGCCATCAGTGATGTCATACTTTAGAATTTTTTTTTCTATGACTAGCAGAAACAAACCACAACTTCTCTGGGATGTTTCATCTTGAAGACATTTTTGGCCAATATAAGCATATTATAAATATTTTACCCGTAAAATATTTCACCCCAAATACTTTTGCATAATGATTTGTATTTTCTTGCACAAATTGATAACCTCCATATGTGTGGTTAGGTTAAAGTTTCTATGAGGTTCTGAGATGAGTTCCAGTTTTACAAAGTTTAACCCCATATTAAGTCAATTTCCCAGCATTCTCAGTGATTTCCCAGAATTCCTTTAGTGGTTTTATTGGTACGAGTCTAAGTGGACTTAACAACTCAAGTCAGACCAGTTTGGATAACTTGGTGTTTAAGTTTGGTGGCTGTAGCTCAAGCGTTCTTGAAAGAAATCTGTTTAAAAATTTGTCCAAAGTGAAAAAACAGAAACTGACAGAAGGACTGAGACAAAGACAGTCAAAAGAGGATTGTTCGAAGAAAAGGGACCAACAGACAATTTTGTAAAAAGACAGAGTGAAGGACTGGAACAGAGACATACAGACAAATGCCAGACTGAATGACAGCCACAAACACACACCATGCTGCTGATGATGTCTCTCAGGGTTCCACCTCTGATGTACTCTGTGATGAAGTTGAGTCTCTTCTCTTTGTAGAGGACCCCGATGAACTTGAGAACATTGGGATGATCCAGACACCGCATCACCTTCACCTGAAAAGAGAGAGAGAAAGATCAACACACAGAAGATGACATTTTGCAAGCGGCTGTCTGAGAGCATCACCTCTTTGAGGAAGGTCCTCTGTGTCTCCTCATCAAAGCGGATGAGCTCTTTCATAACCATCACCTCCCCCGTCTCTCTGTGTGTAACCTGAGCAACACACACACGCACACACACACACACACACAATAACCATTCCTGAGGAACCACTCTACAACCATGACAACATGAGCATTGCTTCTTTCAGAGAACTGGGCCCGGAGAAAACCTGGGGTGGGTTTTGACCTTGATGGCCTGTCCGAAGCAGCCCTGACCCAGCACCTCTCCATGGATGAGGTCGGAGGCTCTGAAGATGCGGTGCGTGCACGTGTGTGAGTGTGTATGTGTGACTCGCAGGGACTCAGAGCGAGAGATGTCCCTCCTTGGAGAAAGAGGAGATGGAGACAAGGGACTTGGAGACTTCTGGATGCTTAAGCTCCTCCTAGAAATGCACAACAAACAGAGAAACACACAGCACTGAGGTCTCTCTCTTGCTGCACCCCCCCCCCCCTTCTTCTGTGTGATTGTGAACTTACGTAAAGCCTTTGGGGCGCAGGCCTGCTGGCTCCTGGCTGCTGGGTGGGTGAGTGATGGGTGAAGTGTTGGTGGCTCCGGGACCTCCTGTGTGATGCGGATTATCCTCTGAAGGTCTTCGACTATGTGGATCATGCTCGACTGTGAGCTGAAGCAGAGTGGAGCACTCCTGCAGCAGCAGCCCAATCTGAAAGAGAGATCCAGACAGAGAGAGAGATAACGTAAGACAGTTTGACCCAGAGACCCGTTTTTTTTTTTTTCAAGAGTTTATTCACCTCATCCCGGGGAACGTTCTGGACAGGTGTCCCATTGATCTCCAGGATTCGATCACCCACATGAATAGAGTTCTTGACATCAGGGCTGATGCAGTCCGGATCCACCCTGAGGCAAACATCAGACCATCTGAATGATCCTGAACTGTAATGAACTTTGCTTGTGGGGCACACTCACTGTGAGACCCTGACGGAGTGAACGTGTTTGGGGCTGAAACTGTTGGACTCCTGGTCAATGCAGATGGAGAACCCTCGTTTCCCATCACTGCAGGCAGGAATAGACACCAGAGTGACCGTGTGAGGGATCCTGGAACAGGGGGTCTCAGGGGGACCTGCTGGAGTCATGCGGTAATAACACGGTCCACTGGGGAAGACATACATAGGAAGGAGTCAAGGACCTTTTGAGATCATTTGGTCAAGAACATAGTTGCCAGAGATGCATCGTACAAATCCTTCGGGACTAAAGAGAACGTCTAGGTTACTTGCGTAACCCCACGTTCCCTGAATAGGGAACGGAGACGTTAGTCGGGATTAGACCGACTGAATGGGAGCGAATCACCGTGAGAGCGACTGACGAACATATTAACGGGCAAATTAATTTGCAGGCGAAGGTGATTGATTAGCAATCAGCCGGGTATAAAGCCGGGCGTGCCTAAGCCTCAGTATGGAATTTTCCGAGGAGCTGGACCTACTTACCTCCCAGCTTACCTCAGATCCATGACTTCCAGGGCATGGCGAAGGGTAACGTCTCCGTTCCCTATTCAGGGAACGTGGGGTTACGCAAGTAACCTAGACGTTCCCTTTCAGTCGGTCCCGGAGACGTTAGTCGGGATTAGACCGACTGAATGGGAGCCTCTGTAAAGGGCCATGCCCGAAGTCCTTCCAGACAGGCCGGCACTAAACACAAAAGAGGGGTTAGTAACAAGGCCGTGTACCTGAATGGGGAACTCCTTCTGTCCCTGCCCGGAACACTCATTGACGGGGAAGTCGTCTAACACTGAGAGCATCTGCTGTACTTGGTTGATGCTGACGACCAGAAGGAGGCACCCCTCGACCCGCAGGGAGGAGTGGAGGAGATCGCGTCGAGGCCCGAAGGGCTACCAGCGAGTCATCGTTCTGCAAGAGAAAATCGGCAGAGACGGAAGTCATCGTTACGCGCCAAAGCAAGGGGAGTAACGGAGCGGGTTCATACTAGCCACCTGAAGGGGGAGCTGTATAAGAACATAGAAAGGGAGCGCCAGAGAGGGACTCCCAGATCTGTACCCTAGTTCTGCGGGGACCAGGCCGGAGCAAAGCCACCACACGGAACCTGGCAGCGCTGACTGCTCAGCTCAGTCAGATGCCGAAGGGGGGAGGATGGGAGAGCCGCCCGAAGGGGGAGCTCTTAGAAAGGTGTACTTCTCCTGATGACGAGGAGAGTACTGCAAGCTTACACCTGCTCCGTCCCCTAAGGGTGACTGCCACCACTCAGGACCGCAGAGGGAACAGAGCCTACATCAAGGTTGTACAACCTGATGAGCGTGTTAGGTGTAGACCAGCCCGCAGCTCTACAAATGTCGGCGAGTGAGGCCCTTCTAGCCAACGCCCACGAGGCAGCGATGCAGCGAGTGGAGTGGGCCCTCAGATGGAGAGGGCAGGGAACCTCACACACCTCATAAGCAAGGCGAATGGCCTCCACTAGCCAGTGGGCAAGCCGTTGCTTGGAGACCGCGGAACCCTTACGCTGGCCTCCGAAACATATGAAGAGCTGCTGGGAGCTGCGAAGCTCCCGGGTTCTGTCCAAGTAGATCCGAAGAGCTCGCACAGGACATAACGAACCCTGGGCTGGTTCTGCCTCCTCCCGGGGCAGAGCTTGCAGGGTCACCACCTGGTCCCGGAAGGGGACGGATGGGACCTTGGGGATGAATCCGGGCCTGGGTCTGATGGTAACCAGAGAATCGCCAGGGCCGAATTCCAGGCAGGATTCGTCGGCGGACAGTGCCTGGAGATCTCCCACCCTCTTAATTGAGGCCAGAGCGAGCAGGAGTGCGGTCTTCAGTGAGAGGACGCGCAGCTCCGCAGAGTGCAACGGCTCAAAAGGAGACTTCCGCAGCCCAGACAGGGCGACGGAGAGGTCCCAAGAGGGAACAGAGGGGGTCTAGGCGGCCTGAGACGCCTAGCTCCCTTGAGAAATCTCACCGTCAGTTCGTGGCTGCCCACTGATTTCCCTTCGACCCGAAGGTGAAAGGCAGAAATAACGGCGGCGTAGACCTTGAGGGACGAAGGGGACAGCCCCCGATCGAACCTCTCCTGGAGAAAGGTCAACACGACTCTGATGGGGCACGACCCGGGGTCTTCCTGGCGGGAAGAGCACCACTCGACGAACCGACCCCATTTACCAGCGGAGCATGCTCGAGTAGAGGGTGCTAACGCGTGGTCCAAAGTTCTCACCACGGAGGGTGGTAGAGGCTCGGGGTCCACAGCGGACAGATATGCCATACGTGTAGGGCCCAGAGGTCTGGCCGCGGGTGCCTGTATCCCCCCCCCCTGAGTGAGGAGGTCTGGACTCAGAGGGATCGGCCAGGGGGTCACGGCTGTCATGAGCGCGACGAGGTCTGGAAACCACGCTCTGTTCGGCCAAAAGGGGGCGATCAGAAGCAGTTAGTGCTCGTCCTCCCTGACCTTGCACAGTAACTGTGCTAGAAGGCTCACTGGGGGAAACGCATATAAGCGTTTGTTCCTGGGCCAGCAGTGTGCCAGCGCATCTGTCCCGCGAGGAGCCAGGGACAGGGAGTAGAAAAGCCGGCAATGGGTGTTCTGGCGGGAGGCAAACAGATCTATGTGTGCCTCGCCGAAGGTGTCCCATATCTGCTGAACAGCCCGAGGATGGAGTCGCCATTCTCCTGCCGTGGGGTGGAACCCGGACAGCGAATCCGCGATCCGGTTGCACTCTCCGGGGATATAACAGGCTTTGAGCGACAAAAGTCTGCTCTGACTCCAGAGGAGCAGTCGTTGGGCGAGGTAGTGCAGAGCACGGGGGCGCACACCGCCCTGGCGGTTGATGTACGCTACTACCGCAGTGCTGTCGGTCCTGACCAGCACGTGCCGCCCCCGAAGGAGCGGGCAGAAGCGCCATAGCGCTAGAATGACTGCAACTAGCTCGAGACGGTTTATGTGCCAGCGAGAGCGTCTTCCGGTCCAGGCACCGGACTCACGGTGGGAACCGCACACAGCGCCCCAACCGGTCTTGGAGGCATCGGTGGTGACCACCACACGGTTGGGGTGGCTCGAAAGAGGCACCCCAGACCTCAGAAAGCCCTCCGTCTTCCAGACCTTCAGGTAAGGGAGCGCGTCTGCCGTAGGCAGACGTAAGGCTCCCCGACGCCATGCCCAACTCGGAACTCGTGAGAGAAGCCATAGCTGCAGTGGTCGCATATGCAGGAGCCCGAGTCGGATGACTGGGGCTGCGGCTGCCATATGCCCCAGGAGCCTCTGAAACAACTTCAGTCTGACCACTGGTCGAGAGGACACCGCGAGAAGGGCGGTCAGCAAGGCCCTGGCGCGTTCTACCGATAGTTGCGCCAGCATGCTCTTGGAGTTCAGCTCCATCCCGAGAAAGAGATGGTCCTCACCGGAGTGAGGCGGCTCTTTTCCCAGTTGACCTTCAGACCCAAACGGTTTAAGTGCGAAAGCACCTTGCCCTGGTGTCGGATCAACTGGTCTCTGGACGAGGCTATGAGAAGCCAGTCGTCGAGGTAATCCAGGATCCGAATGCCTGCCCGGCGGAGCGGGGCTAGCGCGGCCCTGACAACCTTCGTGAAGGTGCGAGGGGATAGGGCAAGACCGAAGGGTAGGACCTTGTACTGGTAAGCATGGCCCTCGAAACAGAACCTTAGAAAGGGTCTGTGTCTCGGTACCACTTCTGCCTGAAAGTACGCGTCCTTCAGGTCGATTGTTGCGAACCAATCTCCAGGACGGATGCACGGTAGAATGCAGCGGACCGTCAGCATCTTGAGCCGGTACTTGGCCAGGTGCCGGTTTAGACGCCTCAGATCCAAGATTGGTCGCAGCCCGCCTGATTTCTTGGGGACCAGGAAGTATGGGCTGTAAAACCCTCGTTCCATATCGGCTGGGGTACCGGCTCGATCGCACCTTTTGTTAAAAGGGCATCGATCTCCTCTCGCAGGAGTGAGGCGCCTGTTCGTGGAACAGGAGTGTGAAACACACCTCGAAACCTGGGGGCGGACACGAACTGAATCGTGTAGCCCTGCCGGATTGTCCGGACCACCCACTGTGAGACCCGGGAAGCTTCCGCCAGGCTCCCAGGTAAGCTGACAGGGGTCGTGGTCGGGACGTGCCGATGGTCCCCATGGCGGGGCCGCCCGGAGGCGGACTTGTGGGCGGAATCACCAGGGGAGGACCCTGGGAGATGGTCAGATGAGGGCAGGGGTGGTGTGCCCCCGCGCTCTCTGCCATGGCCAGCGGGGCTCGGGCCCATGTCGGGGTCTTCGTCGGAGACCGAGGAAGAGGAACCCCAGACCGTCGGGCATGCGAGACCGCTATTCTCGGGTAGGAAGTGAGTTCTATCTTTGACACAATAGGTGCCGCCGTCCCGGAGGACGGCAGCGAGGAGTGTGTGGTGGACTTCCCCCCCCCCTGGGGGAGCTGGGTCGATGACCAGACCCAAAGACGAGCTCATTTCCTCCCGAGTCGCCAACCTCAGGTGCGCTTCTTCGTGGAAGCTCTCATCTGCCGTCGAGAACCCTCTGAGGTTGACTGCGACTTTCGTCGTGCGGGGGTCTTCCTCGGACCAGAGGTCGAAGGATGAGACCGTGACGAGAGTCGCTCTCTTTGGCGTCGCACAGGCGGGGAGGGGTCCGGCACAGAAGCGGCAGGAGCCCGCCGCTTCCGACGCGGGACCATGAGCTCACCCAGACCCTCCGCCTGTTTCCTGATCGTGGAGACCTTTGACGCAAAATCATCCACGGCGATGCCAAAGAGGCCATCTTGGGAGACAGGTGCATCCAGAAACCGGTTTCGGTCATCGGGAAGCATAGAGGCCTGCTCCAACCAAAGATGGCGCTCCT
>SRMA01027122.1:77006-110801 GCA_007224835.1 Danionella cerebrum | reverse complement strand
AAGGTGTCTCATTGACTTTCAATGGCCCATTGAAATGAATGGAACATGAACCCCATAGATCCTAATGTAAAAGAGCTTCTGTAATTGATTGACACTGGAAAGTCATACGAGCATTAAGAAAGCAAATCACTTATCCAGCCAATCATTGCATGTGAATTAACATAAAATCATTAAGCCACACCCACTTTTTGACATAACTTTCAATGTCAAATATCTTCTAAACGGAATACAGTAGAGACATGGGGGTTGCTTTATATTAGTCTAAATGGAAAGTAGATTACAACATGATGTCACTAACTCCTCCATAGCAACCAAATTGTTTACCATAGCAACTATATTGCCACATCTCTATCTTAGCTTAGGAAAATGCTAGAGACTTGGGGGCTGGTAAGCTTCACCCATACTGACAGCTGAAACATTATATTATGTTAATGACACCTCCATAGCAACCAGACTGGTTACCATAGCAACCAATATGGCATGTCTCTATCTCAGCTCAGGAAAATCATAGAGAGATGGGAGTTGCTGTATTTTACCCGTATAAATATTGGGAGCAATATATTAGGTCAGCGACCCCTCCATAGCAACCACACTGTTACCATAGCAACCAATATGGCGTATCTCTATCTCAGCTTACGAAAGTCATAGAGACATGGGGTTGGTGTATTTTACTCGTGTTGACATGGGGAACAATATGTTAGGTCACTGACCCCTCCATAGCAACCAGACTGGTTACCATAGCAACCAATTTTGCATGTACCTATCTCACCGTATGAGAATCATAGAGACATGAGGGTTGGATTATGTTATTGTTGCGGAATTGACAACATTTAAAAAAAAAGGTATTAACGGTACCAATGCAAGCCAACATCGAAGTTTGCGTGCAAACTTTAAAATCTAGTTATTATTATTCTTCCCTCTTCTTCTTCTTCTTCTTCCTCTTCCGCCGCAGTCAATGGCAGCCCTATGAACCGCTTGAGGAAAAGTTATAAAATTTGGCCCACTGACTGCCAAGCCTCTGACCTATAAGCTGACCAATTTTGAAGTCTCCAAACCAAACCGTCTAGCGCCACCAATAGGCCAAAGTTACACCTACGTTTATGCTAATAACTTTTGAACCGTAAGACGTATAAACAAAATTCCACTTCCCACTGATTCCTTGGCTCAAGCCGAATCGACCTGACCCTATGACGTCATTTTCCGCCATGCAAATTTTTCCGCCATTTTGAATTTTATGAAAAAGCTACTTTTGCTAACTCCTCCGTGGCCGTTTGTCCAAACTTCTCGAAATTCGCTCCACATCATCTACTGACTATGCCAAACAAAAGTTATTTCTTGGATTTTTGAATCGTCAAATCGCTATCGAAATATTCGCGAATGATCCTTACGCAAAACTCGCAAAAATTATTGTAAGGCTATAACTTCGCAACGCTTTAGCTTATGTACACCAAACTTCGTCTATGTTGTAACACCTGTAATCTGAGGCTGCAAGCAATGTTTCGTCGCTCTGCCCCCTAGTGGTCCGGAGATATAAAAAATTGGCAATTCGGCCTGTATTTCCCAAACCGTTTGTCCAAAATTCATAAAATTTGGTATCAGCGCGTTTGGAGCATCAAGCCGAGTCGAACCATGTCCATTTTTACAGTGTTGGCAATTTTGGGCGTCGGCCTTTTTGAATTATGCCAAAAAATGCTGTATTTCAAACATGCTTTACTTTAAAATTCTTAAAGTTGTTGTGCATGTTTGACACCATGCCCTGAAGGGACTCAACAAATTTTACGCCAGCGCCACCTTGTGGCCAAAAGATATAAACGATTTTAGAAAAATGCTAATAACTTTTGCTAGTTGAGCCTTTTGTCAAAAATCTCATCCAGTTTTGTTCCTTAGGTGGAGCTGAAAACATAGATATAAAATTTACCATAATTGATTGAACTTCCTGTCTGCCATGTTGAATTGACTGAAAACCTTACTTTTTCTAACTCCACCCAGACCGTTTGTCCGATTCTCACCAAATTTGAATCGGAACATTCTTAGACCTTGCTGGCACAAAGCTATTCGTAGCATTTTGATTGCTTTTACCGTTTTTAATAAAAGCCATGACGATTGTAATGCCATCTGGTCAAGTGGTTTCCGAAGCTGTATCTCTGCAACCGTTTGCCATATTGACACCAAATTTCTTGTGAGTCATCAGTACCAAAGGCTGACCCCAAAACAAAACTTACTAAGAGCGCCACCTTATGGTCAAAATTTATAAAATTTTAAATAGTGCTCAATTAAACTTGTTTTTTTATGCTACCATGCCTTGAGGTGATTTCATACGTCTTTGGTTTACATTTTGATGGTGCTTCTGCTCACGTTTTGCCTACTGGATGCTTGGCCCCGCATTACTGCTTGCAGTTATATTTATACCAGCTTTTGGTAAAAGCGACTGAGTCACAGAGATTCCGATCTAATGCTCTATGTAATATGCAACTTATTCATTCAAATTTTAATAAATAAAATTTATTAATTTTATTTTCAGTTTATTTTGATTGGTAAATGTTTAATTGCCAAGAGTTTACATGTTAAGATGAGGTGGAACAAATTTTAATGTACTCACTTCTTCATGTTCTGCTGGTGCAAAATGTGGGATACACCCTAACAGTCCTTTGCTGTGAGAATTAACATTCATTCATTCATTTTCATACCCGCTTATTCCCTTTCGGGGTCATGGGGGTCTGCCGGTGCCTATCTCCAGCACACATTGGGCGAGAGGCAGGGGTACACCCTGGTTCACACACACATTCATACCTAAGGGGATTTAAATTATTCAATTCACCTAACCACATGCAAACTCCTTCCAGGAAGGTCACCGGTGAGCCTCGAACTGACAACCTTCTAACTGGAAGGCCACAGTGCTACCCACTGCGTGACCGTACCACCAGAATTAACATCGAAGCATTTTTTTTGTTTGTCTTGGAGAAGACAGTGAACATTCTCACCCCACTGTGGATGGCCTACTAGCCAACTGTACCACCAACAGATAAAAAACCTGTTAATGTAGTTAATAAAACGGAATGAAACTGTTTTAAGACTTTACTAAACAAACTGAAACTATACATAAATTGTGCTCTTTATCAGTTTATTTGCAATCATTTTGTATAATAAAAAATAATCAAATCCTTCGTTCTAGCAACTTGGCACCTTATGGTACTTCCCTTCCATCTCTTGTTGTTTACAATCAGTTTGTGCACACTTGTTCTCACTATGTAAAGCAAAACAGCTAAAGTTGAAAGAAAGCGGCAGAGCCCTATATGGGATTTCTTTTAATACAGAAGCAAAAATACTTTTTCTGAAGACAGGCCACAAAATATTAGGAACAAGTCAATCATTCATCTTCTAACCCGCTTATTATTTTCTTTTCAGGGTAACGGGGGTCTGCTGGTGCCTGTCTCCAGCACACATCAGGCAAGAGTCGGGGGTACACCCTGCACAGGTCGCCAGTCCATCACAGTATTAGGAACCATATAAGGGAAAAATATATTTACAGTGTGAACATATTTACAGATCTGAATTTTCTTTTACTGCGATGGACTGGCGACCTGTCCAGGGTGTACCCCCACAGTGTGCACTGGAGCGCACAATCTCGCCCAGTGTGTGCTGGAGATAGGCACCAGCAGACCCTTGTGGTCCCAAAAAGGGAATAAGTGGGTTGGAAAGTGAATGAATGAATTTTCTTTTAGTACCTCCACAGTGTGGTTAGCTTTTTTTTTACATGTAATACCACAGTGGTACCTCAAGATACTAAATTAATCCGCTCAAAGCAAGTTTTACATGTAAAACGCCTAATCCGTGCAATGGCTCTCAGAAACAAAAGTGTAAGTTGATTAAAAAAATGGAAAACCAGAGAAAAATTGAGTAACATTTCTTCAATCCTTAAATTTTACACATTGTTAATGTAATAAATGAAGGATGGAGAGACGTTTCTGAGAAGGCATAACAGGGTTTCTCTAACAGCACTTACCACGTTATAAACATTATTTTTTTTTTACGACACCTAAACTCTAACTTTTGTTATAGCACATTATTGGTAATCTATACATACTCGATTGATTTAAAATGGATTTAAAGTGTTTTAAAGCATAGCAGCACCCTTTGGCACTGTCTGCAATGGGAGAATGGAGCGCTAGGACCCGGAAGCACAGCACGATGTTAGACTTATAATAAAAGAGCAGAACTGTTGGTGTTTTTCGTATCTCGGAATTTTTTTTCGTTTCTCGAAGCAAAATATTTCCAGCAAGACCTTTCGTAACTAAAGGCGTTCGTATCTTGAGGTACTACTGTATTTCAGTGCTAGCCACTCTATTTTGATTAGTCATTATTCCAATAACGGATATCTACAAACTGTTATCGGTTAACTGTTATATTCAAATATAATCTACACTAGTCACAGGAAGCTGAGCATGTGTGTAGATGGTAGAAGCAAAACACGATTATCTGCATCTTTCATGGATGTGTCAGCACATGGGCACTGAAGGCTGCCTGGGTGTAAATTGGAAATATCTTAACACGTTTGAAAATTGAAGCACAACACTTAATGATCTTTCTTTAATCTTGCATCTCAGAGATAATTATAAAAACTAATAATAACTCAAATTCATTCATTTCCTACCAGTACATATAAAAAATATTTAACAAAATCGAATGCGGTTGACTCGGATTCATGGTTACACATTTTGCACAGAATTGTATCTAATCAAATAACTTTGTATTTTATGTGTCTTCATTGCCTTTTTTTAAAATGACTGCAATCAAATATGAAAGGTTTGCTGATGGCACATGATCTGATTGGTCATAAAAATCCAATCAGACTCAGCTTGATTAAGTATAATCTTTATCACGGTTTTAGCTCAGACGGCTGAAGAATGGTGAATGGTACGTGATCATAAGTGACAGAGAGAAGATCTAAGGGTGATTGAACTCCTCAATGTGAACAAGGAGAGCCAAATAAAGAGTATTTTTTTTTCTTGAACAGACATTGCTCAAGACCAGGAACAGAATGTGTAATTTAATTGCAGAATTGAGGCTTTGCTGTACCCCAAAGGCTCAATAAAGCTTTTATTTCTGTGTTGTAAAATATAAGTTGCTGATGTGTGCCAGAGTTTATCTGGAGGCTGTGATGTTCTCATACTCACAGCATCTGCTTAACTGCATAAAAAAATAAAATAAAATACAAAAAATAACTAAGCAATCCTTCAAATTATGAAGCAAACCAATCATCCACTCAGCTTGTCATGAAGAAAAAAAAAAACATCCAGGCTCCTCTGCCAACAGGTTTTATCCAACACAACACAAAAAGAGGAAATATTTTATAATGCCTTTTAGTGATCCTGGATCATATAGTGGCTAAATTGTTTTTAAATTTAAGCACATAAGACGGCTAGAAAATGAGCTATTAAGCAGTCTTTACAGCCTGTGCGAGTGTGAGATAAGGTCTTTTTTTAGTGAGAAAGTGAATAATTGGTGGTAATTGAAAACACCTGGGGAGGTAAATTATGGAACAGCTGGTGTCAAATGTCCTAGTACAAAGCTCCACCCACTTGATAACTGTTTTTGGCTTTAGCAACCCTTCATTCAATAATTTCAATAACTACAACCTAAAACATTTAGATTTAGTTTAAACATTGATCATTGTGGATTAACAATAGAAGATGAATGAATATTTACAAAATATTTTTAGTAGTGCAATATATGAAAAAAAAATAATCACAGTATTATTGCAATTAATCATGATGAAACTTTTTTGATATGTAAATGTAAATAATTAATGTAAACTCAAAACCAAGAAACTATTTAAATTCAAAATCTGATTATGATTTTGATGGCACGGTGATAAGTACATGCGAGAAAAGGCAGAATAACTGTGACAAAAAGTCCTTCCTTGGTCTTATCCATACTTTTTTGCACGTTGAACACACCGAAATACAAAAAGAACTCGCATAACTTTGCATTAATTATTTCTTATTAATTGCATGCGTTAACGTGCTAAATTTTACAGCATTGTGGCCAAATTTAAATAGTTAATTAACATAATAACAGGGAATACTGTGGTTGTAATGACTGTGCAGAAGACTTTCAACACCCTCTAGAGTGTGTGTGCATGCTCCCGAGACCGAGATCTTTTGAAACAATATATATATATTTAATTTTTCACGTTTGTTGTGGAATTATTGTGTAATATAATGAAAAATATCAACAAACAAATACATAAAGTATTGTCATTTAAGAACAAATAGAGCAGATTGTGAAGCAGGTAAAAAATACAAAAAAAATACCCTGGACTCAAGGGTAAATACCCTGGAAGGGTTAACTTGAAGTAAACACATTATTGTGACACAAATTATTGAAAAGGGACTTTCCGTCAATATTCACTTTTTTGACACATACTACTATATGTATATAGTAATATAATTATAGATGCAGCATGATGTCTAAGTGACCAATTGAAATTTAGTGAAATTATATGTACAGTGGTACTTCGAGATACTAATGCTTCGAGTTACAAAACGTTTGAGATACAGACGTGGTGCTTCGTAAAAGCGACTCACGTCTCTGCCTGTCTTACACGCTTTGCACTGCAGCATCTCAGTTCACCTACAAGTGTCCAGTCTGAGCTTGTTATTAGCACATCTGGAAATGTGGTCAGTCCACAGCGTGTATACTTAGGCCATGTGGAAAAACTGGTCTTCATTAAAGTCAGTGCAGATCTGAAATACACTCACACACTCCTACATACCTGGTGTGGAAGTAAAAAAAATAAATAAAAATAAACCTATAAATTAATAAATAAAAATAACACTGCTCAAGGTTAAAAAAAAGTTA
Source organism: Danionella cerebrum (assembly GCA_007224835.1). Taxonomy (NCBI): domain Eukaryota; kingdom Metazoa; phylum Chordata; class Actinopteri; order Cypriniformes; family Danionidae; genus Danionella; species Danionella cerebrum. The sequence goes on along the minus strand of SRMA01027122.1, from coordinate 103,940 downwards.
TGTTGAAATGAAAATTCTTGTTCTTTAGATTTGACTTCATAATTGCAATCGCATGTGTTGTATTCATTGTTGCAAAACTTGTTCTGTATATAGTTCATTTGTTATCATGATCAAAACCACTGATCTGAAGCTCAATGCTGATGCTGTCATGTAAATAGTTTTCTAATTAGCAATAAACAGAACAATTTCTGATCAACTCATATCAATTGCATGCTTAAAATAACATCCCGGTTAAAGCCCCACCCATTTCAAGATAACATGACCCACTTCCAGGGTAAATCCCACCCACTTCCAGGTTAGGCCCCGCCCACTCTGAGTACAGATACAGATCATTCATATGGTTAACAGATACATAAATGCTGTACTCGCTCATCACTAGTTGTTACATACGAAAAAATGCAAAAACATTGCACAAAGATCATTCATTGGTCTTTTGTAAGTAGTTGGATTGTGATTGGTTTGTTCCCATGTATGTCATTCAACATTACATGTTAAGTTCTCTTCTTTTAGGAATGTGAAATGCTCAACTTTGACTTAAGAGAGAAAACTTTGAGCCTTGCAGCAGGGAAAGTATTTAGTTGCTATGAAATGATCAAAATATAGCTTTTAACTGTCTAATAGACCTCTTTATGCACAAAAGTGACTCACAGAGATGTGAAATATGTGTTCTGTTGTGACTATTATCTCTCTTCAAGTGACACTTTAAAAAACATAAACTCAAAGCAGTGTGCACAGCATCTGATAGAGAAAATAAAAATGGAAAAGAAACAAAACAAACTCCCAAGAGTGATTTATGCCCGACAACGAATGTAGGCATTGCTCTTTCAGCTCATTTCTCATTTTGTTTTATTCCTTTGACACCACGGAATACAACGGATCTCTCACACAGTGTCACACAGCAGTAAACAACTGTTTGCAAAGTCTTGAATTTATTAATCCAAAATAGACAAAAGCCAATCCCTGGTTCACAAAAAAAGAAAAGCCTTCCCTGCGTTTCCTCTTACCTCTAAACCCCAGCCATGATCTGCCACGCTCCCACGACTTGCTGGCTGCACATTGTGACATTAGCATGTTTATTCATTTACTTTGTGTTATGCTAATAAGGTTTGGTGGTATTTTGGCGTATTGTCCTGATTGAGATGTCTTATGCAAACCTCTCTGAAAAGTATGCAAAGCAGACACTGCCAAAGGTGGTAAAATATTCATCTTTATCTCAAGTTGTTTTTGCTAATGTGGTGTGGCCCTGAGGATTACATTGTGACTTTTCTCTGACACCCGCCTCCCCTTTTTGACAGGAAAGTCACATTTATGTTTGATTAATAAAGAGTTCTTGTAGAAGCTCTGGTGCGAAGGAACCTGTCAGCAATGTAAAATTAAGCAAATATTAAGAGCAACCAGTTTCTAGTTTGCTTTCAGCAAAATACTTGATGTATCCAGAGATTTAGAATCAAAAGTGTATCTCTAGTGAATACTTTATTAGAAAGATAAAACCTCTTTAAATGTCAGCTGACCATGCTTGCTCAGTATGGGTTTAGCCATCACTTTTAAAAGAATTTTTCCCCCTAACCCTTAAAAGTTTGGGAGCATTTTCTACTACTTCACATTTTGCTCTAATAAATTACTGTTAAAACTTTTTTTGTGGCAATGCTTGAAATACATTTTTAGTACAACTTCAGGTTGTTTCTTTTTTTTTCTTTTTAGTCATTTTTTTACAGCACATATCTAAAAAATTGAGAACAAACACTTGCCAGAACTTTGAATATATACTTAAGTGTTATCCCTTCTTTTCACCTCAAGATGGCACTGATGGCACCTGTTTCGGGTCCGTAAAATGAATGTGAAAGATGATCGTGCATTTTCTCACATTTTAATTTTAGTTAGCCAGTAAATGTGTGTAATGTTCATTTAAAACCAAACACATCAAAGCTAATAAAATTTCTGAATCCTATACATTATATTTGGAGTCAAAATTAAACAGCCGGTGTGTTTGCCACATGTACCAGTGCATGGAGAGACTTCTAAAGGTTAAGAAGATATAGATGTTTTCTCCTTTTTTAAAATGGAAGAGAGCTTCATTTCATGTTCATCTCTACATACACAATTAATGTAAAGTTTATACGACCTATGGTTCAAAAGTTATTAGCCGAAATGTAAGTGTAACTTTGGCCTGGTAGTGGCGCTAGACAGTTTGAGTTAAGAGTCTCTAAATTTGCTCGGCTTATAGGTCATGACTTGACAGTACGTCTGCCAAATTTCATAACTTTCCTGCAGACGGCTCATAGTGCTGGCATTGAATTCAATAGCAGAAACAGAAGAAAACTTGGCCCCTAATAATAGAGTTTGGTTTCTGCATTAACATCTGATTAAAAACAATTTTATTCCAATATAAAGCCAGTTCCGATTTGATCAATATCTGACCAGTTCACATGATTACCGAGGCTTAGAGTTCGTTTAAAACAACTGGATACATTTTTGTAAACTAAGTACTTAAACCAGTGCTTCTCAATTATTTTCTGTTACACCCATCTTGCAAAAAGACCCCCCACCCCCTTCCCAAAAAAAAGAAAGAAATATAGTACAACTTACAACAAAAAATAACTTTATTAACATTGTTGGCAATATTCGGTATGTTTTAGCTGAATAAACTGTATTAGTGTGATTGGGATGTAATGTCTTCAAGTGGTGCCTTAATTTATTTGTCTTCATGCTGTTCACTGCCAGCATTTTTAGACACAGAAAACTTATTGGTCTTTCCTCGTCTCCCACTGTAATCAAAGTGAAGCCAAGCGCTACATATGATTCGTCATATTTCCTCGTGTTAGCTTTAAGGTGATTTTCTTTTGTCTCATTATCTTTATCTTTGTCCGTCTTTCTTTTAAAAATTTTTTTCACTTCAAATCACCTGCTCGGTGCAAAATAAACATTGCACCTTAGAGTTAATACTCCCTGCGTACTAGTGATGCACGGGTCGTCTCTTAACCCACGGACCCTGCAGATTTGGGGCGGGTTAAGAGATTGTCACTTAATTTGCGGGGTGGGTTAATCGCCTTTCCTGCCGAGGTGTCAAAAATGATGCTCTGTGCAAGCGCACATTCAGCTCTGGTGACGGGGTGCTGGAGTCCAAGGGAAAAAGGTTAAAGCCCAGTACAGCGAATGCCATTCTTTTTTTTTTTTTTTGCCTAGATTACAAACGCTCCTTTGTAAATGTTTAAAAGTAAATCATTATCTTGTTATGGTGATGACGGGAACCAGGTCATATTGATATGTTGTTGTCAGTTTACAGGCACTTTCAGGCTGAAATAAAGTCTGTTTTCATTTGAATTACAGTGCCTGGTATGTTTATTTAATGGTTGTGGGTGCGGTGCTGGACAAGTTGTAAAAATAGAAATATTGGTGCGGGACAAATAATTTCATAAAAGCGGAGCCCACGGGTTTGAAAAATACTTGACCCGTGCACCACTACTTAGCACGCCCTGACAATTAAAGCTCCAACTACTGTAGTGGAACTGTAATTACACTTTGTTCTAGTACGCCAAAAAGCTTGTTTCTCAGGGTCACACGCACCCCACTATTTGAGAAGCATTGACTTGTACCATTTCTACACATTTCAAACTACAGCAATTATTCACATTAAGCGAATGATGGCAAGGCGTTTCCAAACATCTATTTTTTATGCTCTCTATTTGAATTTGCTCTCTTGAACTGGATGGAAACGGCGCCTTTTTTGCAAATATTTTATAAAATATTCTAGTTTTGCACAAAAATTTGATTCGCATCTTTGAATGGAAACATGACTAGTTACTCTAAGCACAAAGGCAAAATATTAATGGAGTATATTCAGGGAGGAAAGTCCAGTTTGGGGGCATCAGGTAAGTAACCTAAGGTCATCTACACGTCATAAAACTGTCCTATAGATCGTTTTCCTCGGATGTTGGAAAAAACACCAGGTGACAGGATCAAAGCGTTTAATCAGAAAATGATAAAAACACCATAAACCTCGGAGAAAGGATCTGCTGGTAAACAGATAAACCTCGACCTCCTGGCCTGAGAGAGAAATTCCTCTCCTTGAACCACATCACTGGGAAAGAGACTGACACTGGGAGACAGAATTTTCCAAGTGTCTCTTTTGTAGAACGAGTTACTTTGAAAACTATAGGTTTCTGATGTAGGTATTGAGGTATCGTTATTACCATGATAATTAATTCTTGGTGTGGATGGATGGCTCATGCGTAGTCTTGTCAAGGTCGTCAATGTCGCTCTTTTCAGGACATCAAAGCTTGAATATAATAAAAGTTTGCTGAACTACCACATTAAACCCTCATTGATAATTGGCGTTCATCATCTCAAATTTAAAAAAAAAGAAACAAGAAACACTGTATTCACGGTGTCTGTGCAACGAAAGCCGGTACAAACATTAAAACTATTGCCCTGTAGCATCAGAACAGGCAAACAAAAGACACCAGAAATTTCAGCTAAGAAGCTAAAACCAACATGGAGTTCTAACTAAAAAGTTCAGAACAAAGCAAATAAACAGTAATAAACAGGCGTCAAAACACATAAACAATGGACTCTATATAGACAAAGAGCAAACAAGAAACAGGTGATTCCAGGTGAGCTTGCAAATCACAGGTGAATCTAATGAACAGAAAATTGATAGAGAGGTTAATGGGAAACCGAAGAGATAATACATGAGAAAGAGGGGAAACGTTCTCCTTTATATTTTGAATATGTTTAGGTTTTTCTCAATGGACAAATACAGTAAACAGTTAATTCACTCATTCTTTGCCCTTCCTCTACAAAAATATACAAGAGTGAGTATGTGTGAGCTTTTGTGCATCTTAGTTTAGTTAATTCTAATTTGATTTCACATTGGTTGGTTTGTGAGTTCTGGCTTTTATATCTTTGCCTTGCAAAGATCTTGTTGTCTTGTTCTAAGTACATGGAGAAATCAGCTGTAACTTCCATTAGAGATTGAATAGTTATCTCATCCTGCCACATGCAACAATTAATAAAAATCAATACACAAGGTCCTATACCAACATGTCGAATTAGGGTTGCCACTTGTCCCTTAAAACAGTGTTTTTCAACATTCTTTTGCACATCACCAGGAAGAAATGTTAAAAATGAAGCGTCATTTTCAAGGTAATTCTAATTGTGGGAAATTGTCAAAAAAAATGAGAGAAAACAAACAATCATATTTCAGTTTCATTTTACAGCCCCCAAATTAGTGCCATCTAGTGGTGACATTCATTTTCATTAAAGTGGCTTGAATAGGACTAAATTTAAATACTTTGCCACTTTGTGTGAAACCAATTAGATCAAGTTGATTTCGACAAATTAGTCCAATTAGATAATTTCTTACGACACACCAGACAATATCCAACATTCCACTAGTGATGTAAGATATTTTTCAACAGCACACTGGTTCAAAATTACTGCCTTAAAATACACATTTGGGTATTATTTGAACTAGAAATTGGACGTTTGTAAATGGACACATTTTGTCCCTTATTTCAGTGCTGCAACAATAAGATTCACTTGAGCCAATTCCAAACCAATCAGTCCTTGGGCATTCTTGTCTCATGTACTGCTCTGATGACTGGAAGACACTCGCAATCAGCCAATCATAAGGAAAGGCAGGGTTTTAACACCAGAGAAACAGCCAGAAAGCCAATGTCTATTGACTACCCCTTGGCAGTCGTCAGGGTCAAAATTCCCATCTCTTGAAAGAGACAGACACCAGAGTCACAGTTGTTTGTGAACCAAGCATCTCCTGAAGCTGACATGATAGTGCCAGCTCTTTAATCTCTGAGCTCTCAATGATTCATACTTTTATGCACTGACAAATTGCAATATTGGGTACTTTTATAGATAAATTACATGTATATGACATATAACATATATATCAATTGTATATATTGCAAATCAGCTTGAACAGGGCTTGGCCAGAATCAATGACCGCCAACTCCCCAGGAGACTCCAGTTGTGATGCTATCAGTTAACACTATTCCATTGTGTGATGTGGTTGTTAAAGGTGTGTGAAGTTCCATCTAATACTGGCAGCAGACAAATGTCATCGCCAACACCTACATTAGGAAAGGGCTAGGCCTCCCTCACTGCTTCTCTAACGCAATACTCTTTGACAATAATATACTCCAGTTCCACTGAAATCCGTGAGCTTTGGGCACTAGCAGGAGAAGACTCTTCAAGCTGAAGGAGTCCGGAGATGCCACAGTAAAAGTTGCTGCAGTAGTTATCCAGACAGCGTGCAAGTGGAGGCCACAAGCAAAGGTTGACCAGACAATCAGAAGAATGCAGCATTGGGAGGTTGTGGGGAGAGTTCAGGAGGCCCGGGAAGGAGTTGGCTAGGGAGCTAGCCAGATTCTGGTTGAAAGCCTCAAAAGAAGAGAGGAAGGACATGGTTGTGTAGGAAGTTGCTCAGGTGGAGCAGGAACACTACTTTGTTAAGTCTGTGTTCCAGGGCAAATAGGAAGCATGGACCTAGTGGGAGGACACACAGGGTCATTACCTGGAAGAAAATCTGGTGAACTGCACAGGCACAGCTCAGCGTCATGTTCAGGGCAGCGTATGACATCAAGGACAAATGCTCCTAGTGTAAAAGAAACGATGCAGGCCTCTAGCACTTCTTATCTTTATGTGGAGTGGCAGTGGTGCAGGGGCATCTCAAATTCTGAGGAAACTGTCACATCATCTGGTGAAAAGCTACCGAGCAGGTCTTCATTATTGAGGCAGTAGGCTAAGCAGAAAGACTGCCTTAAATCTGTATATAAATCTGAAAAAAAACAAATCAGCATTATTCCTCAAAGGTTGTGTGGCCATTTAGGACAAATTGGCATCTCTAAGCAATATTCAAAGCTTGAAGAAATAGTGGCTTGAAATAAGTAAAATGTTCATGGTGTACCTGTAAATAACTAAAGACAAATTGTGTAGTTGTTGATTCATAATTTTCTTACAAAGATAACAGTGTAATGGCATTTAAACACATGCAAATACACATAAATATCTAAACACAGCATACAGTACAGTCATAAGCTCTATCCAGATCCTCACAGCTGCATATAAAAGTGCTTGTAACAGCAAAAGCCACCCACAGCGCCCTAGGCCTGGATGCAGGTGCAAGATAACCAAGAGCCAAAAGGGCAACTAAGGCCAACAGCGATTTGAGCCAATACTGCCTACCCTACCATATATGGGTAAAAAGGGACTGTATCGTGCCCCTCCTGACCTGTTCAAGGAGTAAAAAAAGGCTGTAAAAACAGTCAATAAACCATAGCTTGGGTGACTGTGTCCGTGTTTTTTTTTCCTTGCTTCCCTGAGATCTCAGAAGGCATTTTATTCATTCATTTTTCATTTTCCAACCCGCTTATTCCCTTTTGGGGTGACGGGGGTCTCTCCAGCACACAATGGGCGATAGGGCTATTTTAAAGTATTTAATCTTTACATAGTTGTATAAAATGAATTTCAGAAAATTGAGTTCCATTATAAAGGCAGTTGTGATCTGGCCAGAATGTGATCTAATATCCACTCCACTACGGTCCTGTTATCAGTAAATGTACCCTATTACAAGATCTGTATACCCTAACTTGAAAGACCTGAAAATGGCAGCACATGGATCTACCCTAAAAACTGCACAGATAGGCACCAAATGTGTCGGGTGGATTACATTCAAAAAGATTGTAATTACGGCAAAAAGTACATGTTTTATTCACAGCTCTTTTATTTGTGGATTGTTAGATAAAAAGTTTAACTTGATTGATGTTAAATACAGATTTAAATACAGGAGTCTGTTCACTGAAATGTCATCTTACATGGTGGAAATGTTTAGAAATAAATGTTGGGGTTATAATCGCAGTAAGAAGTGAGGTGTGGAAAGGTCACACCTTGTTCAGCATGTAAATTGGATTTCAGTGATATGTTGTGTAACCAAACCCTCAGAAATGTACCGTGCAATAGAAATGTTTTTTTTTACTGTCAGTGTCTACATCCCCAAGGTCAAAGTGTGTACATCATTCAAAAAGCAATTTTCAGTTTATAATGATGCCTTTTGTCTATCATGATGCACACTTTGTATATATCATGAAAATATATCAGCAAAACCCAATCCATAAAAGCCACAGTGCCTTTTTTTCTGATCGAGTCCTTCCTATCATATCCTCATTCCGTCGAGTCATTTGTGTCCCTATGTGTCTTATTTAGTTGATTGTTTCCACCTGATGCGTCTGTTGTTAACCAGGGTTCCTTTTGTGTATTTAACCCGCGCATTTTCCCATGTCCGTTGTCGCCAATTGTTGAATGTATCGTCATGTCTCCTAGAGTTATCTATGTACCTATTTCATTAAAGTGCCCGTTTCATCCGTTTTTAAAAATGATATTTCATGCATTGTGTAACATAGCTTTAAGAAGGAACATATGTCTTGAGTTTTAAATATAAAAAGTGTTTGTGAAAACGAAACTGAAAGACAATAGTGTGTTTTCTCACATTTTTTTGACGATTTGTGCATTTCCTTACAAATTGACTTACCTTTAATTATGTCATAACTCTTGTGATTACACAGTTTATACAGGGTACAGTTTAACAAGTATTGTCACTAATAACCTTTTCGGACCCACAAAAACTATACTTTAATAAGTTCCTCCAACGTTTATAGATATGTTCTAATGGAAAATGCAAACGTTTTAAGAGATTCAGTATTATAACCATCAAGCCACTGTGCATCCCAAAAGCATTCCTTACCTTTCCAACATACTGTGGGTCAGAGCCCATGTACTCCTCCAGTACAAAGAACTGGTTCCAGACCCAGCCCCTCTTAACCCTCTGGGACCCCCTGGAGCCTCCATGTCCTCGATGCCCTCCTGCCTCCTCTGATGGCCCCGTGAGGCTATGGGGCCACTCTCGCCCAGGCCTGCTTTGGAAAGGAGTGCAGGAACTCTGATCAGAGAGGAAGCACAGCAACAGCAGCAGACAGTTCCTCCTCAGCATTGGGCGATCTGGTACGGTGCTGGTCCCACGTCAAGGTCCCACTAAGAAGAAGAGGATAAGGAGAGGAAGGGCGAGAGAGATGACAGATCCAGGGCACGTTGGGCAGGAGAGGGCTGGGATATTCAGGGTCTGGTATGCTATCACTCTCCTTGATTAAGAAGAGGAGCAATTCATCCAGGTAGTGGATTCATTACCTGCAAAAAACAAATGTGTGTATATCAGTATTTTTGTTTTCTTTTTTTATTAAAAAGTTTATTTTTTGACACGTCAATATTAGGACTTCTCACAACTACTTAATTTTCATATTCTTGTTTGCAGAATACAGATTTAGTGAGGGAAAGTAGATCTAGACCCATTACCAATTTGGAAAGTAGCTCTTGCTTTATTTAAATATCGAGAAATAAAAAAAATAGAGAAATATTTCAATTGAAAAAAAAAAAACAACTTTCTATAGGTGGTAACTTTGCATCTTGTTTTTCATTAGGGTGACCACCTGCTAATAAGCCCAAGGGGGGACAAGGGGTATGTTTCTGAGGGGCAATGTCCATCCCACGGGCAGACATATCTGGAAGCTGTTTACCAATTTCTAGCACTTGCCATCTTTAAATGGTATATTTACAATGCCCTATTTCGCTAAACATGTGTAATTGCTGATGTATGCTCATGAATAGGCCAACCATTGTGTATTTTTGACAGATGCACTTCCACTTACAATTTACTTCAGCTATTTAATTTTAGTTTTCATTATAATTTATTTAGATGAAATAAAGTAGAATATAAAATTATCAAAAGTTATGTTCATGTTTGTTGCTATTTATCTAATGTTAGCTAATCATCTTATTCTACTGATATGTTAAAAGTTAACTTTTCCTTCAGTTTACTGAAAGTACATCAGAAGCTAATGTTAGCTAACGTTTGCATCTCATCCGTGACTTCGTGAAACCAGGCTCTGTGTATCCTTACATGATTGAGAGTAACATGTCACTCTTCGTTATCTCCCAAACTAAACAAGCAAAAGCAACTATAATTTTTGGAAAGATATAAATATTTCTATAGACAATATATTCATATAACATCAATAATGATCAAAACAGTAAAGCAGTGTCTTGTTTATATATATATATATATATATATATAATAATCTGTTTTTAGCGAATCTCTTTTAAGTTCATCCCATCTCACTGTGTGTTGCCACACGCCATTGTTTCTCCGTTTTTTAATTGGAAACCACGCATAAAAGTTCCTTCCTAGTGTGTCTGGTATGTACATGAGAATGCTATCATGACAACAACGAAAAAGTTGACAGCAAACTAGTGTGCAGTACAATGAGGGGTAGGTGTGGCATCAGTAGCATGCTGAACTGTCAAGTAACGTTCGTTTGGGTGCCTGGGGCTCAAAGATATAGATGTTTTGAGCAAGCATTGAATATGCATGACACGGTCTCAATTTGCGGGACGCATTGATTGGGCTTCAAACTCTGTGTGTGCACGCACTACGTGAGACCGGTGGTCACCCTATTTACAAATTTTTTAACAATCACACATCTCCTAGATCGCTTGAGCTACAACCACCAAATTTTGCCAAAAAGTACCAACTGGTTTCACTTGGGAAGACTGATAACACAAAAAGAATTCTGAGAAATCACTGAGAGCGTTGGAAAATGTGGTCAAACTAAGAAAATACCAACCACTGCAAAAATGTATTTGAACCCCAGTGTCAAATATAAATTGCAATGATAGTATCAAGAACTACAATGAGAATGTCCTTCTGCACAATAAAGCATATTTACTGGCCCACCCAAATTTTGCCAGTAAACATCTGAACAGACCACCGAACTGGGTGAAAAATAATCATGGGTCTGTATTCCAGTATGACAATGACCCATGATGTGAGTGACGTAAGTCCAACAAAGTCCAGGAGCCTAGTGGCCAACTACAAGAAATGTTTCTTTGATCACCTTTGTGTGTCTCTAAGTACTAAGTCAAGTGAAGGGTACTTCTTTTCTATTCTGCTTCTCACCGTTGGCTCATCTTTTCTTAATCCGCAGGGGATCAAATACATCTTGCCCTGGTGTACATTATTAATAAATGGATTGAATCAATTGGTATTTGATTTGGTCCCAATCCAGATAAATCTTTTTTTTAACTGGGTTGAGAACCAGATATATGCAAATGTGCATTGCCTTTTTATTTTTATCTAATCATGTTGAATAGCTACGCAGGATTCTCGTATGGTAAGCGTGACCTAGTTTTGACCTGTTTGGCTTCTGAGGGGCATTCCATAAAAGCAAAGGCACATAAATCCTTCATACATCCTTTGAAAAGCCCAGCTGCTGTGGAATACAATCATTCCATTAATACCATACGAACCTCATGTTTTTCTTAGAGAGGTGTGGAATTGTGTAGTTCATAGCTGTCATATGGAATGTGCTGCTGGTGATCATTCAGCATTGAGTACTCAGAAATAGAAAATAATTACTATGTAATCAGATATAACAGGTTCTGCTATTCTCTTCAGTGCAATTATCTATTAATTTTATTTTAGATTCAATTAATGTCCGAATACTTTCTAAAAGACCATTGGGTAAAGCCCTTAAGTTATTTTATTATGAGTTATTATATGTTTTTCCCTTAACCCTCAGAAGTCCAGGGCTTTTTAAAAATGTTTTTGATTACTTTACATTTTGCTCCACATTTCTTGTGATAATGCTTGATATCAGGGTAGCACTGTGGCCTTCCACTTAGAAGATTGCCGGTTCGAGGCTCACCGTTAACCTCCCTGTAATGAGTTTGCATGATCTTCCCATGCTTTCATGGGTTTACCTTGCAATCCCAAAAACATGCCGTTAGTTTAATTGAATAATCTAAATTCTTCTTAGGTGTGAATGTGTGAGTGAATGACTGTCCAGGGTGTAACCCCACCTCTCGCCCAATGTGCGCTGGAGATGTGCATGGGCAGACCCCTGTGACCCCAAAACTTGATGAGTGGATAAGTATGAAAGAAAGAATGTTTGATAGTTTTTTAGTATACCCCAAGGTTCTCTTTTCAACAAATATGTTTACATTAGAACTCCACAACAATCCTGAAATTGTACATAAAATGAGTGTTCTATTTTGACATTACTACAAAACTGTCAAAACTGAAAAAGAACATTTTTTATGTATTACAACAAAATTCGAAAGTGTTGAGAAAAAATTGAAATTCATACTCCCCCCCCCACACACACACACTTAAACAAAAGACAAGGTCAAAACAATGTGAAAATTGTGGAAAAAAAATCAGATGCACCTCTCCTAAACCTTATACATTGTTCCAAGCACTTTTTTTGTGCCAGATTTTTTTTAAAATACCAGCCATATCGCAAGTATTGTACTTCCGAGGGTTATCCCTTATTGTCACCACTAGATGGGACTGATGGCATTGATTACACTCTGTAAAATGAAACTGAAAGACGATTGCACATTTTCTTACATTTTAATTCTAATTTCCTCGCAAATGTTTGGAATGTTCGATAAAAGCTAACATCAAAACTAATGAACTTTTTGAATTCTACAATTCATATTTGAAATCAAAATTAAACCATAGGTGGGTTGCGTTATTCCTACTCAATTCAAAACAGCCTCACACAGGCCCATACACTTGTGTGTTCAGAGACTTCTAAGGGTTTCAATTTCCATTTTTTAATTAATTGAACAAGGGAATGTTTTGACATTTAAATGAGATATTTGGCCATGTTGCCTACATGTTTAGAAAAGAAAATAGAGGCTGCTGTTTCCAAAGTGAACCATGGTGGTGGGAGTATAATGTTGTCGGGTGATTCAGTTCATTTAGTACTAGGAGTGTCATCAGTGTTGAAGGAAACATGAAAAAAAATTAGAAAGACAGCAGTCTACAAAAACTCATAGTTTAGGTCGATATTTTGTATTTGAGCATTATACCAACCCATGCAGACCTCTATTCTAAAGAAAGGTGAACTTGACTGGCCTGCACAAAGTCCAGGCTTAAATCCAACTAGAAATGTGTTGGGCAAGCTAAAGTTCTGAGTTTGTATCAGAAGACCTAGAAATCTGGATGAGCTTGAGAATGGGATTTTATGTGTTATTAGACTTGTTGAGAATTAGGGCAACTCACTAAAAGCTGTTATCAAGCAAAAGAGATTCACCTATTTACGATTGATATTAAATATTTGTGTGTGTTATTAAAGTTATAAGGTATAAGAGGACACCTGTTTTGTTGCCTTTTATTACCGTCACACCCTTACTGTTACTGTCACTTTTTGTGTGAAGGTTCGCTGTGCCTCTAAAGTGGAGACAACATTTATCTCTGAATAATTGTCACATCATATCATATTGATAATAACCTGTGACAGTTTGTTAGCAAAAATAGCAATTACATTAAAGTCAACAGCGATTCTACATATTAGCTGTCACCGGGAGCAGCTTGTAATTAACACAGAGATCTATCCTGAATTGTAACTAGCTGCTGGATGAATATATTCAAGTAGATGTGTCAAGTTTCTAAATTACCACGATTAGAAGGCAATTTAATCAATTGATTAGTTGCTTTTAGAAAGGGACAATACACTGGCATAGTTCTAAAACAAGAACAGCAAACATTTCTTTCAGCATCGATTTGGCTGATAGCAAAATCAAATCTCAAAAGGAATCAACCGAGTGATAGCAGACAACAGCACAATTATCACAGTTTTAAAGTTTCATCTCTAAGAGTTAGAAAAGTGAAATGCATGAGTTGAATTTCAAGAGCACTCCAAAAACACGTTTATTACTAAAAAACGCATTACGTATTTGGACCAAAACTGGATTAATTTGTCTGGGTTCAAAGCTTAATTGCAAATAATTGAGCTCAAACATTAGTTTAATCCAATAATTCACCAAACATTAAACACTGAAATATTTGAATCCTTCCCAACCAAGAGTTTATAGTGGGGTTACTGCAGTTAATATAGTTTGAGATCAATCAATGATGAATAAAATGAACCACTAATAGTTTTTCTGTAACAAAAATATATTTATGCATGTTTTAACCATGAATAAATCAACCAAAAAGCAATAATATCTTTTAAAAAATGTAATCAAATGCTTTTGTGACCTATTGTCAATATTTTTTTCCATTTCTTGGGCTTTTGATCTTTCACAAAATCGAGGAATCAAAAGACTACTGCTCTTTGACAAATGAGGATGCTATTTTTGCCTGGACAGACATGAAAGTGTTTGCATACTACAAACATTCTGTTTCGAAACGTCTATGCGTATACAATTTGTCTTTCAGCACACCAATCTTGCCTGCACACCCACCTCCTTCCAAATTCCATACCTTAGTAGTCTCAACCTCATCGATTCTCTAATTCCAGCTCACCTTTTAACAATATGGCTTTCAGTTTTGCTAGCGTTCACATCAGCTGATTGGACCCAACGCCAAGCCAATATTTCTTCGATCAGCCTGACTGTGTCTCTCGTCTTCTGTGTGCTTCATTGGCCGTGGGATTGATTGTGAGCTGTGTCCAGGTCAATGTGCTTATCAGCCAGCCAGCTCTCACCCCACCTGCTACCACCCACTGCTAGCTTGGCAGAACTCAAGTCCATTCAGCTTAAACTGCAGAATAGCCAGTTTATGCATATAGTCCCCAAATTGTCTGACTTTATAACCTGCAACTTGGATTTGTGCTCAAATGCAATTTTGGTGACATTTTTCCTTATTTTGCATAGAGTAAGAGTTTTTTTTCCATTGAAAGATTGAGATGTACTTTATACCAAACAGACAAATGCATTTGGTCCTTCTGTTTGGTTACAATCTAAAATACCAATATTACCTTTGAATACATCTTTCTTTATTTACCTGGCTATCCAATCAAAGATAACCAGTGAAAGCTTTTGAATTAAAAGTAGCCATCTTCTGCTTTTTTAAAAAGTAATGTAAACTCTCTTCAGTCACTGAAATTCATAATCTAGCCACATGAGCTTTACCGTCTTAAGTATGCCGGTCATTTACAAAGTTTTGTTGCACAGTCCTCAGGTTCACACACTGATGATTTGTCCTAACAATGGTCATTTCTGGTATATGTGCTCAGAATTGCTTTTTAAGAGTGTGTTAATGAAGATGGATCTTTAACATGGAGGTTAGTTGATGATTCTGATACTAAAGTGAGAAAAAAATTATTATACAAGAAAAGGAAGTCCTTGTGTGGCGTTATAAATAGGAAGCAAGATGAATACTAGAATAAGTTTGTTGAATTTATCTACATTTAAGTGCACTTTTTCATCCAGTCTTTAACCTTGTTTATTTTTATTTATTTTTCAATGTATAATATATAAATTTCAGTGTTGAATTATATTAGGGGTGTAACGGTACGCTAAAATCGTATTCGGTTCGGTACAGTGTCTTGGAGAGTTCGGTTCACTACATTTGGTTCGGTACAAAACAATAAGAACTTACATATTCTTTATTTTGAAAAGCTGCCAATACACAATAGAATTATTGCATAAAATAAATAAAAGTGACACATTTGGGTGATATTTTAAATAAATTGCACTCTTTATTAAGAAAAACACATTTTTTTTAAATAAAAAATGAAATACTGCAACTAGTTAGGATAGATTACCTATCCACATTTTCTGAAGAGAGCATAGATCTGGTTGCAGTGACAATATCTCCAGCAGTAGAAAATGTTAGATGTGTTGCCTGCCCGATCTCCGTGGAACAATGTCGGCATACAACTTTAAATTTATCCACTTGTCTATCCCCGTTATGTATTTTAACAGAGAAGCCAAAGTGTTCTCAAACACGAGACCGTAGTGAGGTGAGAGGGTCTTCAAGCTCTGGCTTCCCTTTCGCTTTTGCCATGTAATTTTCCTTCTCGCGCTCGTGCTCGTCACTCAATAGCGTCCGTGCGGAAACTATCTCCGTGGAACAATGTCGGCATACAACTTTAAATTTATCCACTCGTCTATCCCCATTATGTCTTTTAACAGAGAAGCGAAAGTGTTCTCAAACACGAGACCGTAGTGAGGTGAGAGGGTCTTCAAGCTCTGGCTTCTCTTTCGCTTTTGATATGATTCCATTTTCCTACTCGCGCTCGTGCTCGTCAGTCAATAGCGTCCGTGCGGAAACTCGCCTAGGAACATTTTTCCGCTGCGCTTAATATCGCGCTAATAATACATTTATATAATTTAATAAAAATACCGAACACCGAAACGGTACACAAGTGTCCCGAACCGAACAGGCCGTACTGAAACGGTTCAATACATACCGTGAACCGTTACACCCCTAAATTATATAGTTTGAAATTTTGGCATCGGCCAGAGGAAAACCCATATTGGTTACCTGACAGTTGAAAACATACATTTAGGAAAAACGTTTGGAGGTTCAGGCAACATGCAGTGGAACGTGATGGTTTCAAAACTGACAGAAAGAGTGACTTATTGAGAGATGACGAGTGATGTCGGTGTGCAATTGGGCAACACATTTGGGAACCCAGTAAATTTTCATTTAAAAAATCATTGTTTCTGTGGATGAGAAATTTCAGCAAAATATAACATATAGATGACATTTTACGACAAGAAAATCAACATATTATTTTGTGCTTCCTCCATTTGGCAGACATAATAGCCTTAAATGCATTCTATATCTTCCAAGTAGAGCCTGTATTCTGGCAAAGGGGATTTTTGGACAATTCTTCTACACTAAACATGTCCACTTCAGTCAAGTTAGATGATTTCTGAGCAAGACAGCCTGCTTTAAACCACACCACAGATTTTCAGTAATATTCAGGTCTGGGGACTGAGATGGCCATTCCAGAACATTGTTCATGTTCCTCTGCATGAACTCCTCATTAGATTTTGAGCTGTTATATTTTTAAAAGATTCAGCCCTGGTGCAGCTTTACTTTTATAACCGATCCTTGGACATTGTTCTCCTAGAACTGGAATTCTGGTATTCCAATTCCTCACAATGTTTCTCAAAACTGTGAGCTTGAATCTCTGAGACAACTTTCTGTTTCCTTCCCTTAAATAACTATTGTTTTCAGGTCATCTGAGAGTTATTTTGAGGCTCCCATGTTGCAACTCTTTAGAGAAGAAAAAAAGAGGAGAAACACTTACAATTGGCCTCCTTTAAATATATTTTCATGATGGGATTCACCTGTGCATGGAGGTCAAAGGTCACTGAGGTTAGCAAACTACTTTTGATTTCTAATAAATAATGCTAACGGTATTGGAATCAATAAAAATGCCAAGGGTGCCAAATTTTGTTTAATCATTCTTGCATAAATCACAAACTTTATTCCACTTCTCAAATATCACTGCGTTTGTGTCTTATATTATATATATTTAACTGACTTTTCTTATCCAGACAAACAATGATTCATACAAATCCTGAAAGGGGTTCTCAAACCTTTGCACAACACTGTATATGCCACTAAAATGCAGAAAAGAAATCAGACTTTATCCTGATCAGCTCACATAATTTGTGATTAGGTCTCAATTTGAAGCATCTACATAAACAAAACCTTAGCCGGTTGAGTTGGATTGATTAGTTTATCTCTGTTCTGGGGCCGTTCGCTATGCAGTTTGAGTCACAAAAGAGATTTGATAACGTAAGTGTTTATCTATATATTTTTTTATTTTGTTTGGTTAATGAACTATTCGAGCATTTGCCCAGGGTGTCCCCAACGTGGCTGAAAAGGATAAAAGTGGAAAAAGGAAAGGAAAGAAATGAATGAATGAATTAATATATATTATCATTTATTCCTTTATCTAAGCAGTTCTTAATCAGTTTAAGTCGTCCGCAGCTAAGAGCATAGTAATAGCATTAAAAGCAGTCCTGTAATGAACAATTCGATAAAAGATTCAAAGGATCTTATCAATTCATCACAATGTGCTGAGAGCACAGAGGAACAGTGCATGTGCCAATTAATGATTCACTCACCAAATCAATCTGTTGTTCATGATTCATTTTAAAGATTTGTTCCAAAAGAACAAGTTGTTCATGGATGAGGATCCATTTTAATTTTAGATGGAGTGGTCACATTATGTTGTCCTTGTTTTTGGACACAAGTAGGAGCTTTGTAACCAGCAAATAGAACATCACCACATTAAGAAAAAAGAAGGTATACACATAATTTAATTACAAAACCATTGTCTAATGTTGATTCAATTAAAAGACGCAAAATTTAAGTTACTAGGTTGCCAGATTTCTCATTAAGCTCACAATAGTTAATACAAAGGCAATTATGGTGTTGCCAAGAAGACTCAAATGTTGCCAAAATGAGGAGCTGCTCTCAATAAATGCCAGACTTGATACCCCAGGAGAGATGGTGTCGACTGGAAACAGTTGACTTCTTATCCCTGGGTTCTCTCAGGCGAAACAGCCTTCTTTAAAGCCAAATAAAATCAAAGAGACACTTTGATTTTGAGAATGGTCCATGTAGTGCAAAAGGTGCCTGGTGAAATTTCGCCTGCCTGTTTTAATCAGGACGCAAATTTGAAATGCAAAATGATCCACAGTCAAGCACTAGTTGCAGCATATCTGCAGTAAATGCTGGGCTCTTAGCATGGAGGTTCAATAAAAGTCAGCCCCAATGAATTGTGTCGCTGTAAAGTGGGTTAGATCACATATTTAGGATCTAATATAAGTAGTGCCGAGGAAATAATGCTCAGGGATTAAATAAGTAAAGCAAACAGAGGAGTGTGGGCTTGTGTTCTATCTGTAAAGAAAGCATTGTGTTGGAGAGATTGTGCAGGATAGCCTTCTTAATCTTCCAATGTTAAAAAGAAAAAAAATTACATTGAGGAGTATTTTTACAACCCGTTTTACATAGAAGTGTCCGGTGATGCGGCAATCTCAGTGTTAACAAAACTACTTAACAATAGTCATGTTTCCATCGAAAGATACAAATTAAATTTATGTGCAAATGTGCAATTTCGTTCCCATCCAATTAGTCCAAGTCCAACTGTCACTTTTTGATAAACTGGTGCAAAAGTTTCAAAAGAAAAATGAAAGTTGCTGCATTAAGAGAAGATCTAATAATTTACTTGCATCTTGGAGAGACGTCACAGAGACAAAATGCAATACGTGCAGTCAAGTCATCTTGCTTTTGGAGGTGGGAGGCTGCCCTTTTGGAGCGCCAAACCACTTTGATGACATGCATGATTTTATGCACATTTTCAAAATGTTTTCACGTTTTCATCCTTCATCCACTGCGATGGACTGGCGACCTGTCCAGGGTGTACCCCTGCCTCTCGCCCAATGTGTGCTGGAGATAGGCAACGGCAGACCCCCGTGACCCCGAAAGGGAAGAAGCGGGTATGAAAATGAATGAATGAATGAATCCTTCATCCATTTAGTTATTTTTTTTTATACAGCATTCCAAAATGCGCATAAAATAGGTGGATGGAAATGCAGCTAATAATGAGAGTCTGCGGGCACAAGCAAAGCATGGTGGAGGTTTCTTCTGGGGCTACCTTTCTGCAAATCTAGTTGGAGATTTAGACAAGTTAAAAGTGTTTGAGTGTAATTATATAAGAGAAAAGCGTTTTAAAACGCTATTATGACCATTTGACTGATTTCCTGTTGTTGAGCTAGCAAGGATTTCAGATTCTTGACTGTATTACATAAATTTCAGTGTGTAAGTGAATGTTTGGCACTCCATCATAGATTTCTATCATTTGATTGATTGTAAAATGTCACTTGGATGGTAAAGGCAGGCCTATGCCCTTGATTCCACCGCTAGAAGAAGCCTTATGTCAACACTTTACAAACCTCTGTCACTTCAGCTTAGATTGAGGTGACCTAAAGTCAAACTCATCCCAGTCACTCGACATGCATCTCTTTTCTACTAGACTCTCAGCAGAAGAACATTCTACATTTCACACTATTACACAATCTCTTCTGTAATTTCAGCACAGTCATTCAACTAAAATGGAGTCTTGTACATGTTGCATCACATCAAGGAAGAAAAAATGTAAAATACTTGCATTTGTTCAAAGACATCAAGAACGAGTGAAGATTTCATGCTGTATTTCGAGAAGATGGCGACTGTCTGAAAAAGATGAAATCCCAGACTGCCATCCTCCATTACGCTTCTCTAATAACCTGAATAACTTAAACACATCTGGACATTTAGGCTAATTAAGCGTCTGTGATTGATCCTGTTAAGCAATTAAAGGATTGAATTAAACAAAGTTCAAGGAAAACCAACCCATCAGCAGGACTTCATTTGATGATTTGCATTTAATTAGCACCGGTGGATCTGGGCAAATTACCTAGTCTAAATTTGCCAGTCTTGGAAGGTGTCCTCCAGACTAAAAATATCAATCTAGTGCAAGCATTGCTTTCCCTGGGGATTGTTCTGATTTTCACATTTTAACTCAATGTTTTGTGTTCTTAAAGGAGATCCCTGGAAAAGAGGAACTTTAAATAGGTTTCTTCAGGATGTAACAATGTCAATCATATTCTTTACTTGTAGTCTGTCTGAATAACTGATTGTGATTGGTTGCAGATGTTGTTTAACTCCAAAAACTCCAAGTGGTGGTCCAAGTCTGTAATTTTCACATTTTTTATGTTGAATTTGACAATTGTTAGTCGTCTTTTTCTTCAAACAAAAAACACACCTCTCCTCTATGGTGACCATGGTGACCTGCAAAGAAACGTGTGCAGCCATCATTGAGCTGGATAAAAATGTCTTCACAGGAAGTATATTGTGGCACCTAAATCAACAATTTATATGATCATCAAGAACTTCAAGGAATGAGGTTCAATTCTTGTTAAGAATGCTTCAGGGCATCCAAGAAAGTCCAGTAAGGGCCAGGATTTATCTGGTCTGAGTTCCACCAGTGCGGAGCTTGCTCAGGAATGGCAGCAGGCAGGTGTGACTGGAGATGGCCTGGAGTCAAGAAGGGCACCAAAGACCACTTCTCTCCTAAAAAAGCATCAGGGACAGATTGATATTCTGCAAAAAGTATGGCAAATGGACTGCTGAGGACTGGGGCAAAGTCATATTTTCAGATGAAGCCCCTTTCCGATTGTTTGGGGCATCTGGAAAAAGGCTTCTTTGGAGAAGAAATGGTGAGTGCTACCATCAGTTCTGCGTCATGCTAACAGTAAAGCATCCTGAGAGCATTTATGTGTTTGGTTGCTTCTCATCCAAGGGAGTGGGCTCACTCACAATTTTGCCCCAAAACACAGCCATGAATAAAGAATGGCACCAAAACACCCTCCAACAGCAACTACTTCCAACACTCCAACAACAGTTTGGTGAAGTAGAAATGCATTTTCCAGCACAATGGAGTACCATGCCATATGGCAAAAGTGATAACTGAGAGGCTCGGGGACCAAAACATTGAAACTCCCCAGATCTTAATCCCATTGAGAATTTGTGGTGAATCCTCAAGAGGTGAGTACACAAACAAAAACCCTCTAATTCTGACTTGAGAACTTAAAGAAGTGATTATGAAACAATGGGTTGCTATCAGTCAGGATTTGACTGAGAGCAGGCCCAGTTGAACTACAGAGGTCCTGAAAAAGAAGGGCCAGCACTGCAAATACTGACTCATTGCATAAATGTCACATAATTGTTGATTAAAGCCTTTGAAACGTATGAAGTGCTTGAAATTATTATATCACAGAAACAACTGAAACAAAGATCCAGAGCAGTTTAGCAGCAAACTTTGCAAAAAAAGTATATTTTTGTCATTCTCAAAACTTTTGGCCACGACTGTAAGTGTAACTTTTGTAAGGGACCAAGATGTACAAAAAAAAAAGCAGCGAGTTTCCAAAAGTGGAAGTCAATATTTCCTTTAATTTTACTGTAAACTTTAGTACCATTCCTTGTACTTTAATGAACTTGTACTTTCATGTGATCAACATCAAACTCTTGCAAAGCTTTTTTGACATAGCTGAACGTTCATGCTTGGTGGTGTTGTGAAAATGTTTCACCGTGAAGGAGGAAGTTTTTAACTCAAGCTCTACAATATCTGATCAGGATAAAACTTGCCAAGTGTGTTCACAGTCCATATCCGAACTCACCTACAACACACACTTCTGGTAAGTACCTATTGTTACAAATTCTGTTATAATTTGAGCAGAATCTTGGCCAAAAATATCAGTAAAGTATCAGACCCTGTGGGTCATGACACTTTGAGATGTGGTTTTAAATACATCATCTAAGTAAGGATTGGTTGTAACGAACTGACCACTGAGAGACGATGACAGCGGAAGTGCTCAAGGGGTCATGGAGGTAACGCATGGATGTCAAAAAAAGGGGTCATAGATGTCTATCATTTGTGTAAAAAATGGTCTGTTGGATAGATATTTAAAAGTATAAATCAAAATGTAGATTATTGTGGAAGAAAACACCCTTTTTATAAATTTAGAGCATTGCAGAAACAAACTCTTCTGTTAATGTCATGTTTTTCTTCAGGAGTTTAACTTTGAATTGATGTTGGCTGCCTATCATTGTAATTTGATTATAAGTTATATGTTTCTGCACACCATTTTCAGTCTAATTAAATTAGCACTTCTCGCTGACACACATCATCTCCGACTAATTCCATAAACCTGAAACGTTGGCAAGGGAGATATGACTTTATCAAGGTTATGCGGCAATTCCTCTCACTTCCACCCACAAGACGCTGCTTTAAAATCCAAACTCATCATCTCGTTACTTCTCCTCCTCCACCTGTGCTCTCCATCAAGACAAGCTGTCATGACGTGGCTCATCCATGTGATGCTTAGGGTCATTGCTTAGTCTTCCCTGACATAATGGGATATGACTTCTCCCGTGGTTTCCAGAGAGTCCCGAACATTTTCGACAGGCCTCTTCGAGCCGCATTCTTGATGAGCCTGTGCTTCATTAGCATGTGTCAAGCCTATCGTTTGGAGTCCTGACCCGCATGTTTGCCCCTCGATAACACAGAGTCTGGGCCTGACAGTATTCCCTGAGAGTAGCCCTACGTTACCATTCTCATCACCTTCAATAATCAGCCAGCATATGGCTGGCCGAGCTGCCGTTGCCGATTAAGAAGCGAGAGGTGAAACTCCCAGGGAAAGTTATTAGTTGTCAGGCCTGTCGTAAACATGATTAACTGATAAGCAGCTGCAACCGTGGCAAACTGGAGAGAGAAGGATGGAGCTCATCTGGATGAAGAGCTTAATCTGAAATCTGTTTATACCTTGAAAGAAGATGCAGGGGTTGAGATGTTTTAATTGTGTGCGGCACAGGTGCGAGTGCATGTGGGTGTATGCTTACTTTATGGAGTAATATTGGATTATGAGATGAACTCAAAGTAGTTTTAATTAAGGTAAACTGGTCCTTTGGGTGTTTGGGAGGAATAAAGTTCTTGTTTTCACTCCTATCTAACACATCTAGCATGTCGTCCTTTGGGAACTGAGAAATGAGGTATATAATTCATGTTATGTGCTTGCCACTTGTTCTTTTTAAAAGTTGTAGATATGTCTTGAACCCAAATCCTGAAGAGGGTAATTTTGAGGATATCAGAGTGTTCGCCCAATTCCGTAATGCCTATAAAATAATGTGAGAGTTTTTCATTTTTTTTATTTAAAGAATTCCTGTTTAACCTGAGAGCCAATCACAGGGTTTTGAATTAAATAGGAATGGCGCAACCCAGCGATTGTTTAATTTTGATTTCAAATATGTGTAGGTTTCAAAAATGTATTCTTTTTTAGTTTTACAGACATTAAATCCGTAACTTCTAGTGGTAAATGGTACACTTCTAGTGGTAAATACAATAAGTACATTACCTGTGAGACGACCTTTTGAAAGTTCTGGCACCAAAAAAAGCACAATGGCACAAAGAGTGCTTGGAACAGTGCATTTCATTTTAATGACAT
Source organism: Danionella cerebrum (assembly GCA_007224835.1). Classification (NCBI taxonomy): domain Eukaryota; kingdom Metazoa; phylum Chordata; class Actinopteri; order Cypriniformes; family Danionidae; genus Danionella; species Danionella cerebrum. The sequence continues at coordinate 80,075 of SRMA01027122.1, read as the reverse complement.
TTTCACATTTACTTTTTTGTTTCAACACTTGATTTTTGTTAAGAAACATAAAAACTAAAATTTCTAATGAAGAAGTGAAATGAAGTTCTCAATTTTTGATAAAATGAAGTTCTCAATTTTTACAGTGAAAAAATGGAATTGTATAATTTGGTAAAATTTCAGTTTTGTTTTCTGTGTAATGTAATGAAAAACAATATTTCTTTAAACAGAACCTGGTGTTGTAATAAAAAAAATGGTATCACATTTTGCCACAAAAAGGTCATTTATAAAAAAAAGGTATTATTAGTTTAAGGGTCATTTATTAGAGCAAATTTGATGATGAAATAGGAATGGCACAACAGACACAACGCACCTTTTGCTTAATTTGAATTTCAAATATAATGTGTAGGTTTCCAAAAAATTGGTTCATTTTGAAATTTCTTTTAAACATACATTACAAGAGTTATGACATAACTGACAAGGCAATTCAATTGAACGTGTGAAAATGTGCAATCATCTTTTAGTTTTATTTTACAGACCCCAAATCAGTGCCACCTGGCTGTGAAAGGAATTGATAACCTTTGCAAGCAAAAACCTGTGATATGGCTTGTGTCTATCAAAATTCTGGCACAAAGCAAGGCACAATGGCAATAAAAGTGTTTGGAACAGCGTATAGGGGTTAGAGGTTTGGTTGGTTTTGACATAATTTTCACATTGCGTTGACCTTATCATTGCTTTTATGTTTTTGTTTCTTGATCAACAACAAGACAAAGTAGATATACTGCATGAGTTGTCTACAAGACATAGATTTCAAAGCAGATTGGTGAAACGCTTCACAAATGGATTACAAATTTAGTAGTCGTTTAAAAAAATGAAGGAATCCATTAGACTATTCAACCCAGGTACACGCTTCTAAGGAAGTCTGGTCATAAGTGGTACTCATGGAAGACTTGCAGCAAAATACCCACAACCGATGTGGGAAACAAGGAACAGCTGCAGAAAAATGGCAGCAGGTGTTCTGGTCTTTCAAAATTTGAAATATTTGGCCGTAGTTTAAAGCATTTGGACAGTGGAACATTAATGAGTGTATGCGGGCAACAGTGAAACATGGTGAAGGTTCATAGATCAGTTGGAGATGCATTTCTGCAAATGAGTTGGAGATTTGCTCAAAAATTATCAGTGAAATACAGGCAGATAATTATTCATCATCCTTCAGGGATTATGAAGAGACAGAAGGATGTGAGACAGCTACATCCAGCGAAGATGTTTGTACCAACCCCCTGCTCATTGATACATTATTTACATTTCTCAAAGAACTCTTTGTTTACAGCATTGTTAATAAATACATAACGAGTAGAGTGTAGTGTAAATTACATTTTTTTTTCCAAGGTCAATTACACTGGAGGAATGTGTAACAAGCTGAAATGTTATCACGGTGCTGCCCCTCTCTACTCGCACATTAAGGTTGAGAAACAGTATAAAAGAGTGAAGATTATTCTATAAATTAATAACCATGTACATTTCTCTATATACCCTCTCAAACAAGTAAACCATTATATGTAAAGGGGGGATTTGCTTTGTTAAATGGCACTAAGCCGAGTGTGCTCATGCATAATTCACTATGTCAACGTACAGACACATTACTCAGCATCACTAAAGGGAGTATGTGTGGAAAAAATGCCCTCAGAACTGAAATAGCACAATAATTTGTTGCCTGGGAAAGTAGTAGTACACAATGCAACCAGGAAGCTCTTTTGGATGTTGGTGGACAATCAGTTTAAAGAAATAAATTATTTGTGAATGGCCACTAGAGTGGGAATTATACATCATAACCAGCAGCTGAGCTTTGTGAGTTAGGATGGATTCCTTTGGCATGAACTGCGCCCCAGACCAGCCTATAAACAACAGTATTTTATCACCACTGTCGTCTGCAGGGAGGAGCAAGACAGCAAAACTGCTAGAATAAAAACCAGGGTGAGTGAGGAGTGTTTAAATAAAGGCAGTGTGAGGGGACAAAGATGGAAAGAGCTAATAAAGTGTGTTCCAGACTCCTCCAGCCTGATAAATAATCAAGAACGGGCTCATGAATTTAACAACAGGACACTCGGAAACTTTTGAACTTGGTCGCAGAAACACAGCAAATCTATAGCTGCAATTTCCATCAATTACGCTGGTTTATGTTTCCTAAAGAAGTTCGTTTTTCACTTGGTATGGCTGTGCTTTACCAAAACGAGCTGTTTTAAGTGGTACATCTTTAATTCAAAATTTAACTAGGGATGCATTGGATAAACACCTAAGCAGTGGTTGACAAACTACACAAGCCAAGAACTTGAGTTAAAGTAGAAATACACGAGGTAAAATATTGCTCCAGTAAAAGTAAAATTGCTCCCTTCAGAATTTCATACATTATAGACTTTCAGTACAAAATTATTTGCTTTAAATGTACTAAAGCATCCAGAGTACTAGGATTTGCTGTGATCATAAAACACCATTATGATTTTTGACTTTTGCTTGAAAAATACGTGAAAAGACTTGATCACTAAATTAATCTAAATTAATTGAGTCTAAATTGCCTTTAGAACCAAATGAAATAGCACAATTAAAGAGCAGGCTTTTTCAAATTCAAATTTATAATTTTAAACATAGTTGCATGTTCTATTAGAAAATAAATTCACAAGTTTTCTTTTACTACATTCATACAACCTTGTCATATCAGATTACTGTAACAGTAAACTAGTTTCGGGAGTTTCTTCCATCATTTATTATGTCACGGGCGTTCTCAATAAAACCCTGCTGTTGAACTGACACTGAACTGCATTCGCCCAAAGTAGACACCACCCAGTGGCAACCAAAACATTTTAAAACAGAGCGCACGCTGTACCCTGATTGGTGGCTTGTGCATGCTTGACCAATTAATGTTTTTATCAACCCATAAAAACAAAGGAAAGCGTGATTTCACAAAATGTAGCTGAGTAAAAAGCAAGATATTTGACTTTGAAATGTAGTGAAGTTAAAGTTAAAAGTCTCCCCAATTTAAAATACTTCAGTAAAGTATAGATAGTTGAAAAATAATAATAATAAAAAAAAAAA
>SRMA01027122.1:49088-76986 GCA_007224835.1 Danionella cerebrum | reverse complement strand
CAGATTCCTGAGTTCAGTCCAAGAAAAAAGAACCCTCAATGACCTCTCTAGCACCTTCCTAAGCCTTAGTTAGAGCCCCTTGAACTCTTAAAAACTCACTGGGGCCTTTTTTCCAATGTGAGTTTTAAACCTTTAACCTCTTAAGCCCTGAGGCCTATTTTCCGAAAATCCTATACTTTTACTTTTTAAGGCATTTCTCAGCTTTTACAAGGCCTAAACTGCAAATCTTGGTATCAAAATGAAGATAGGTTCTTGGGGAGTGGTGTGGATGAGTTAATTTGACAGTCAAGAACACTGGGTAAGAGTAATTGATGTTGAAATGGCCAAAAATGAACTCCGCCTAAAAAAAAACACATGTTTCCTCCAATATCTCCTTATTTTACTTATAACGAAGCAAATAAACACAATCAATTGTAACCACTACATGTGAAGGACATCTATAGCAAGTTTGGTGTTCATACTACAAGAAACTAATATTCTGTAAAGGTTTTGATTGAACAAAGTTCAGGCGTAATCCATGTTGGCACAGTTTGGCACAATTTGGCACAATAATTGAAATATGGAAAAATCTTGTCCAAAGCTTCAGCTACGTTCATAAACTTCTTTTCTTGCTTATGGGACATGATTTCAGCAAAAAAAACTCCTAAAGAAACGCTGTAAAAGGGGGGTAGAAGCTCATTTACGCCATCTTGCTGCGCTTTTGGGAACGTTTCACTCACAAACGCTTTGACGTCGAGCTTCTGCGTGTCCCTACCCCCCGACCATCTGTCCAATCCGGGAGATCTTTACATCGCTGGAAAGCTCTGATTCTATGGAAACCAATCAGCTCAACCATTTTGAGACTGACGGGACCGCCGACGAATCACACGACGCGCAGCGTGGAGAGACGTGCTCTTACGCACGGGGAGTCATTCCATATTTGGTGACGTAATGACGCCACAAAGCTACAGAAATAATCCGAAATGGAGTTTCCGCGAAGCTATCGACCGGACATAACAACAAACGGACTTTTATCGCTATGGAAATAACTTTTTGTTGAAAAAACGGCAAAGGTAAGACAAGATTTACATGCTTGCTTGGTTTTCGCTGGCGTTTTTTCGTGGAACTTTCGCTCCCTGCTCTGAAATACTTCATGCAATGTTAATGAGTTGCATATCACTGGATTCAGCTGGTTGTTAGCTTTCATTTAATGTAATGGTTTGGGTGTTTCCGTTTATATTGTGGATACATATCGCACATAAACAAAAACTTGGTCATGAATTATACTCCGGACATGTTGTTGTTTATTTGCATGGCGTTCGAGCTGTGGTTCACGAATATGAAATTGAATTAGATCCGTTTTTAGAGCAGTTTCCGCTGAACACAACAGTATTTAATATGTGTGGGTTATTCTCAGGGTTAGTGAGCTATGAGCGAAAATGTAACGCACAAGGGGGCAAGTCCCCAGTACCGGGGACTCTCGGGCTTAAGAGGTTAACGAATTACTGACAACACGGTTTCAAGCACAAGCGTAGACAGTACCAAGCGTACTGGAGAGAGAGCTTCTGAGAACATGGTTTCTCTAACTTGTGCTACAGAACAGCACTTTCCACTTTATAAACATTATTTCTTTTACGACACCTTAACTCTAACATTTCTTATAGTACATTATTGGTAATCTGTACATAATGTTTCGCTCGATGTAAAACTGATTTAAAGTGTATCAGTCCCTTTTTGCAAAGGGAGAAAGGAGCGCCAGGATCCGGAAGCGCAGCGCGATGTCAGACTTAACAAGCGGATAATAGAGTTCTGCTCTATTATCCGCTTGTTAAGTCTAAAACCATGTTTGTGGCTAAAACCATGTTTGTTGTTTTTCGTTTTTCAAATTTTTTTCCGCATCTCGATGCAAAAAAATTTCCCGCAAGACGTTTCGTAACTCAAAGCATTCGTATCTCGGGGTACCACTGTATTTGAATGAATGATAAAAGCCACAAATCGTTAAAAGCAGACAGAAATGTCATGTATTATGAATGTGTAAGCGTCCACTCTCCTTTTTGTTAACGAAAACTTGTGCCGTCTCATCAAGTTTTTCCTATAACATGTTTAGCTTGTCAGTGTCTCGTTATTGTGATGAGAAAAAGGTTTGTCAAAAAAATATTTTCACTATTGTCATCGTCAACAAAAACAACACTGCTAAACAAAGATGCATACCCTGTATTTTAGACGCATTTTCTGTTCCTCTAAGTTTAGATGAACAGAATACTTGACTTGTGTTCTTGGCAGAAGATATAATTTTGTCTTTTCCAAACACCAAGCCCTTTTGTTGACGATGGCAAAATATTCCACCAAAAGAATGTCACTGGGGATTAGAGACCGCTGATGCCTCGTGCTCTGCATGTCAGGTGGTAGGTGTGACCAGACAAGGATAACAAGCGGCGGTGGATACTTTATCTTTGATTGAACGATTACAGAGATGTCATGTATTTCGAACGTGTAACCGTCCACTCATTATCATTTTCATCCACTCTTGTTTGAAAATGTGAAAGTTTTTTGTCATAACAGCGACTTATTTAGCTCATCAACGCCTTTTAATCATCATGAGAAAAAGCGGTCAACAAAAAAAAAATCATTATCTTCATCGTTGAAGAAAACAACTCTTCAATATAAATAGCATAGTGACTGAATAAGTATCCACTGCTCATCTGCATACGCCACTGGTTCACAGTTTAAAGCGCTGTGAAATGAAAGTACCTCCTGAACAGCTAAACAGAAATATAGTGAACCATTAGATTGATTTTACTCTTGATGGCTTTCTTTTCCCTGTTTCACTCATCTACTCCTGTTCCTTACCCGACTCATTGTGCTGCTGTCAGTTTGAGTGGCACGTGTGGGAGTTTGCCTTTAGTTTGAGAGCAGTGATCAATGTCTGCAAATGGTTTGATGTCTCTCTACTACATTTACTTCAAATGGTAAGAAAACAAATCTTTGATTTGCAAAAAATGCCCAACATCAAAACATAAGCAGGGTTACACCGTGATGATACAGTGGTGCCCCGACAGACGAAAGTGAAAGTGACGTTACGACCAAGTATGGAGAGACCCATACAAGGAATTTGTGCTCTGCATTTAACCCATCCAAGTGCACACACACAGCAGTGAATAAACACACCGTGAACACACACCGGGAGCAGAGGGCAGCCATGGCTGCGGCGCCCGGGGAGCTGTGGGTAACTGGTGACTTGCTCAAGGTCACCACAGTCATGGTTGTCTCAGAAGGGAGAGAGTTTCAACACTCATCCCATCTTCGACTCCTAGTGGAGCTGGGGATCGAACCAGCGACCTTTTGATCTCCAGTCAACCACCCTATCCACTAGGCCACGACTGCCACCTAGACAGACGAATGCTTCAAGTTACGAAATGTTCGAGATGGGAAAGGTCTTGCAGAAATGTTTTTGCTTTGAGATGTATAGATTACTAATAATGTGCTATAACAAATGTTAGAGTAAAGGTGTAAAAGAAATAAAAAAGTGCTGTTCTGCAGCGGAAGTTAGAGAAACCATGTGACGCGCTTGTGCTTGTGCGTTGGTTTTAGTAATTTGTGAAATACCTCCTCCAACACTTCGCTACACTCAAGGTAAGGTGTCACATTTGTGAACATATTACAGATTTTGCTTGTGTTTTATTATCATTTATTACATTAGCAATGTGTAGATTTGAGGATTGAAGAACTTTGAGTGAACTTTCAAACCTTGTATTTCAACCATTTAGGTTGATGTCCTCTTTTCATGAATCCTATGAAATGTGTGTTTTTTGCAGAGGTTCCTATTCAGATCTTATGGGAAGTAATAATATCCCAGGTATTGTCACGCTTCCTTCCTTCCTTCATGTTCATGTGATGTAATTGCGTAGCATATGTAACTCAAGCTGTTGGCTGACGTACATACTTCATTGGTCATGTAATCAGTAGTGCTGTGACAGTAAAGGTGACTTATACTGCCAGAATATTAAATATTAATTATCAAATTCCAGAAGAAACTGTTGATTAATTTTGTATTAATCATAGCAAATTGTAAAATGATTTTCAATAAAAAAACTGCCCCTTAAAGAATCTTTTAACACAACTCTATTGCCAGCTATTCATCTGTTCTTCAGATCCATCCAGGGGAACGAGGAGTTTTTATGCTACATTCACTGTTCTGTCACAGTTTATAAACTCATTTCTCCATCGCAGAATGGAAGAATAAAGTAGCAGAAAGAAGAATAAAAAAATAAATGACAATGGGATGTGTAAAATATTAATTATTTCAAATTTCCATTTCCGCATTACATATGTGAAAACTGTACAAAACGAAAATGCTATTATTGAATTTACTGCTGTAGTTTTATGTGTAAAATGCATAAACATTTTGACACTTTACAGGAGGCAGAATTGCCCAATGCGTTACCCAAATGGAACGGATATGTCTAAGATGACCACACAGAATTGGTGGCAAATAGTCATTAAAGTGTTGTTTGCCCTGAAGTATTTAGACAAGGGCTGCAGCTGTTTATTATTTGATAATCGATTATCCTACATCAGTGATCACTTTTTAATTTTCATTTTCCTACCAAAACGCAACTGAAAATTAAACCATGTATAAAAATCAATCACAGATGGCCAAATGTATTGCAAAATAGTTTATTGAATTCAAATCTATTTTTAGCCTTCGCTTATTATACGGAGGTTGACCAGTACATGCTTTTCTCTTGCCAATTCCGATATTTACAAATCTTGGTGCCCGATGACTAACATTTTCAACCAACATCTATATGTAGAGTGGTATTCCTTTTAGAATATATGATATAGGAAACAAAAAAGTGATAATTGAGAGGTGAAATAATGTTTATATTATTTATAGAAATTGTAACTTGACTTTGTAAAAAAAAAAAAAAAAACTTTAAACAAATGTACTGGTTTCAGTACCATATTTTTGTTTATTTGTTTTAGAATTGTATTTGTCAGAGTACAAATGGAATCATGTAAAGAGGCAGGAAGCTGGGTCATGAAATATAAAGTATTATTTATGTAATTGCATCATATGTGAAATATTATTGTTGTGGTTGACTGGCCATTGTTCCCTTCAGAAGCAAATGGAGGCCAAACATCCATAACATGAACAAAAAACTGAAATGCAGTAAATGGGATTTAAAATGATATATTTTAAACACAATTTCCTGTTCCAAAGTAACAACCTAAATTCCAACCACTTGCTTTGAAAGGGTTCAGTGGTGATCTTCAGATTCCTCCTAAATCAATGGCACTTTTGGCTTCAAGAGGAGCTGATGTTTATCAGCCGATGTAATAGAAGCAGTGCAGATGGACGGTCTGAAGTAACAGCCTGAGGATTTTAAAACCAGTTAAATCTTTGCCAGGGTTTCAACACTCTGTTTGTCTTCCCATTAATTCAGTCAATACGACAATAAAGTGTAAACACTTTGGGATCAACGGCTTGTCATTGTCCACAATGTGTCCAAGATGTAGCCTACAGGAAAACCTCAGGCATTTTAAATGACTGGAACCCCAAGCTAAGCTTTCTATTAACCAGCCAGCCATCTGGAACCAGTGCCTGGAGCTTTGTGCTGCTGTCCCGAGCTCCATCTCATGCATGTCCTCCATCAGCAGCCTAGCTCTGGGCAGTCAGAGGAAAACTGACCTGCACGGATGAAGCTTAAGCCCTTCAGAGACCGGGGGCAGACTAGATTAAATGCCAATCGTGTCTGTCACTTCAATCTCCCAACAGTGCAGGGAACTTCATCCAGCTAAAGGGCTGAAGAGACATGTTTATGTCCTTTTATCTTTCCTCTAAACAGCAAAGTAAGTGGTATTTGCACAACATGGGACTTCTCTCTTCCCATGGCTCTTCCCTTTATTTTTTTTTTTTTTTGGTTATACTCACAGCTGAAGCATGTGTTTTTTAACACAAATAATTCTTGTCTGTATTGTTTAAGAAGAATAACTTTGACATTGGTTTTACAATTTTATCGCTTAACATATTCACCTAGTCATGTTTCCATCCAAAGTTGCAAATTAAATTTATGCACAAAATTGGAATACTACCAGTGTTTCCATCCAACGGTGTTGTACAAAAAAACGGTCAATTAAAAACGCTTTGCCATTCCAATGGGATTTTTTTGGTAAATTTTTTGGGTAAAAAGTTGTGTGCATACATTTCAAAATTGTATGCACATCTTAGTGTTTCCATCCAGGTTTTTTTCTGTGATATTCCAAAATGCACATAAGAAAGTTGATGAAAATGCAGCTGATGAGTATGCGCGGGTTGAAATGTAATATATGCATCATATATCTGTCAACCCTTTTAAAAGCTCTTAAGACAAATTGAACCAGTAAAAGAAACACACTGGAGAGTGTAAATAATATGTTGTGAAACATGGACTGACAAAAAGAAAAAAGGTAATTTGCTTAATGAAATTAAGCAAAGAATTTATTCATGAAACATTGTTACTGTAAATCAGATTCTAAACACTGATACACCATTTCACCTAATGGAATTCACTTTAATAGAATGATGACTTTAAGAGGTCAAAGTATATAGAACAGAAGTAATCTCAATAGGGCTGCATGTTTCACAGCCAAGCAGTTATTCAGGTTCATAAGCTGAGCTGGATAATAAAATGAACATTAACCTTATTTACAGTGTGTCAGTTAAAAAAAAAATAAAACAGGAGTAAAAAAGAATAGATAAGTCTCGAGGTTTCAAATGAGATGTGTTGGACAGATATATACATTTTATTAGGGTTACATTTTTTTCTGTTCAATTTAGAGAGGGGCTTAGGGAAACACTTGCGAAAGAAAAAACATTCACTCTGCACAAAATTGTTTCATTTCCAATCCAAAAATAATGTAAAAAAAGTAAATCGTTTAATTTTTAACTATGAAAATAGAATATTAAATTATTATGTACAACCAAGAAACAAATGTTAATTCATTATTTGTTTAATCAGTTAATTGATAACATATGAACTAAAATTAATAAATGATTAATGAACTCCGAATAACAGTGTTTTACTAACCTTTTAAAGCTACAACTTAGAAACTCGTACGTATGAATCTCAACACATGAAATCATTCGCAGGCGTTAGCTCCGCAAATCATAATGAGCGAATTTATCTATTGTCAACTGGCTCCTGTCAGTCATTTACAGAGGAACATGACTGGCTGATTCGCTTGTGAAACTTTTTTCATGGACGACAGAAAATCAGTGCAGAAAATATCCGTGGATAAACAGCAGCTTATATCTGCTGCAGAGGATTGATTCCAGAAATGTGCAAAATAACGATTTGTACACAAAACATTAGTTTTGGAGACTTTCAATCATTGTGCGGGTACTGTTTTTATTTTTCAATTCACAAAACCTAATTAACATTTGCAAACCATTTATGCACTGAATTCACCCCATTCACATCCACTCACTTCAGTAAACAGTAGGCCAAAGCAATTACCAGTCACTGTATATTTCTAATGATCACAGTTTTTGGCTTCCACTAGATGAAATGTATTGACCAGTCTTTGTTTTACTCTATATCAGCATTTACTAAATCTTTATTTTAAGATTTACTCATTAATCCAAAATGCTATGCCTAGTTTGACCCACAGACAGTCTGCTTATTTCAAATCTCTTTCAGCCTCTCCTTGATCTACTTCTGCCTGACCTGCTATAAGAGCTGTGCAGCTACCATAACATCACAGAAAAGAAAGACATGAACTCCCCCTAAAGACAAGCAGACATAGTGAGCTGGAGGCTAAGATTGGCACAAATATACAAGGCACTGATGCAGTGGATTCCTATGAAAAGAAATCAAGAATATTGCTCTGAGATGGAAAAATCAAACGAGTACAGAAACAAACACCATTCAACATTTCAGGTGACCGTGAACAACATCCACTTTAGAATTGGTCTGCTAATCATATGCTATTTTGCTATACATTTGGCAGACGCTTTTATCCAAAGCATCTTACATTTTAATGAACAAACACTTTTTGTGTCAGTTCTTGCTCTGAACCCACAACCTTTGCGACTAACTGAGCCACAGGAAAACTCAGTTGTATTTTTTTAGGAGAAATCTAAGCTAAGGGACGTTAAGTCAAGGATTACTTAACAAAAAAGGCAACTTTTGTAAATTGGACATATAAAAAATTAACTCTAATAGAAGCTGTAGTCTGTATGTTCCTCTCTGGTTCTTGAGCTCCTTATAGACCCTTGCCTCTTTCACCTCTTTCATGCATAATAGCCCAAGAATTTAGAAGAGTTGGAGGCTTATTTCCAAGAAGATTGTACTGCAAAGAAGATAAAAAACCTCAACAACCTCGAGAAACTTCATTCTGTATTTGGCGGAAAACAAATTATTAACAGCTCTAAAATGTAAAATTCTGATCAGGGAAAGTTTCTGTTGTCATGATTTAAAAAGTGTAAACACAGTTGTTTGACAATAAATGGCTTCACCATTTATGGTGAAGTGGAGAAAATGCTTTTATGTTATCAAGAATATTTTCTTTTGAGAGCAACTGTATATAAACAGGTTAAAATGAATTTAGAGTGGAAATGTGCACTAAAAATGGGACAAAAGTTTTTTGTTTTTTATTTAATTAGCATTGTAGGTTGCCTTAAAAGTGCTAGTAGCCAAGAAGGAAATGTTCAGCACGTGCTCAGTGAACAGTTAATTTTTTTTTGATTATTTGGATTTTTAAATAGATGTTGACAGGCATGAGGATTTTCAACAATACCATCACATGAAAGGTTAATTTAAAGGGATACCTAAGAGGAAAATAAACTTGTAACACTTTGATCAACAAAAAAGCTGGCAAGGAGTTTAATAAGAGAAAGTTCAATAAAAGGTGAAGCAAGGAAAACAAAAAACACAAGGACAGGACACACAGTGCGAACGAATAAAAGAAAACTGGGAGAGCATATTGCACATGAAAAAAAACAAATAAAACAAAGCCATGTGCTCAACAAATCTCAAACAGCACAAGCTCTCCAAAAAATTTGATGCCTCACCAGCCACATGCAACCAGCAAGTGCATGTGATTGGTTAAAAATAAGGCACTGGGGGATCACATGAAAACCAACATACTGTGCAATCCACAATACATATTTAGGTGCACTCAAATGTTAACTTTCATGATTTGATTAATTATCAATTATCTTGAATCAGTAGATATATTTAACAACACTGGTACTTGCTTTTAAACTAGAAATGGTCCGTTATAACAGTCAGAGCCGCTGCTGGGTGCACTAAGTACAAATATTCTATGGTGCCCCTTAAAATGCACCCAACACACAATTAAACTAAATGCATTTTTCCCCCAAAAAATCCAAGTTCAGAATCGAATAACTCTAAAACGCCATAATAGAATATTCTTAAATTTTGGATACTGGTAGTCAATAACACTTACTTAGTTTTTGATGCATCCATAAGAGAACACGAGAAATGGAACCAAAAAAGTCTAAATGTACTGTGGTTACTAGCTTACATAATTGATACATTAACAGATATAAACAGACTGAGTACAAAAAACATGTTATTTAAAACAATGTGTTTACATTATAACTGTTTTGATAAAGGCAATGAGGGAGAGAGCTTTGTGAAATATACACAAACCTTTCAGAGCTTCAAAATAAAACTTGGAAACCACTCAGAAAAACTTCAAACGCATGAATAGTAAATAAAAAAAAAAACCTAATGTGAAACAGAAACCGCACAGATCTCCTTTCATAGCGTGAACACGACAGATTAAGATTTTTCCAGAAGCATCATGTCTTTTTAAGATGGACCGTATTTAAAAAATAAATACCCTACCATTATAAAATATAATATATACCCACATATAATAATAGTAATTTATTAATTTTACATAACTATTAATTTTATTTATTTATTAAAACCATTTTTTTCTTTTTAAGCGGTATAATGGTGTCCCTCTCTAGCAGTTGGCGCCCTATACAGGCTCTGTGTAAGGAGTGTATATGTCTAAACATTGAAAAAAGATAGTCTAATAAAAAATAAGAATAAATAAATATGAAAAACATTAAATTTGCTTACCAATATATGACATGTAAAGCAACATATATATAATACAATGTTTAGTTACTCATTCATTCATCTTCTAATCCACTTTTTAATTCTTTTTAATTCTTTTTCGGGGTCACAGGGGTCATCGAGCGGGAGGCAGGGGTACAGCTTGGACAGGTCACCAGCCCATCACAGATAATGTTTAGTTAGTAAAATATAATTTGCTGGCACTATGCTAGAGGTACACTTGGGGAAACAAAAAATATAAAGCTGCTCCTTCTCACAAATAATTTTCATTTCTCACAAATATCTTCATGACAATCGCACAAAATGATGCCCTTGTTACATGCTTGTATTGTTGCCCATATAATGTTATTATGACACAATATGTCCAGAGAACTTCATAGAAGTCAAAAATATATTAATATCCAGTTTATATATAATGTTCATTTACCTCCAGTAAAGTCAAATTGAAGGTTTTGTTTCGTTAAATATAAATGTTTATGCTTTGTCTTCCATAAAGAATCTACCAGTTCAATCCAATTCTTTTAGGATCCCACTTGTTCCCTTTTTGGGTCTGCTGGTGCCTCTCCAGCGCAGAACAAGTTGCCAGTCCATCATATAGCACCACACACATTCACAATTAGATGGAATTTAGATTTTTCAATTAACCTAACCACATATTGTTTGAAATTGTTGGGGAAACAAGATTCCCCGGAGGAAATCGCCGCAAGCACAGAGAGAACATGTTTCCTTCCAGGAAGGTCACCAGCGAGCCTCAAACTGGCAACCTACCCACTCTGCCACATTTTTTCCTCACCTCTGCTCCACATGAGACACAACCATTGTTGTGAGTCCCAGCTATAGAAAGCCTAGCTTCCCTAAGTGGTGGGACAGCAGCACCATGCTCTGCATATAAGAGATGAAGCAAGGCTCTGTCACCATGCTAAGAATAAATAAGACAAGAGATGACAGAATCATGACAAGACCGGGCTTTTTTTGAGCACAGCAAATGAAAATGCCCAGGGCAGATATCAAATCTGTAGGGCTTGGTGTCTTTATTAAGGCAGGGAGAAGCAGAAGCAGATTTCAGAACCCCCATTGTTAGACATTCAGATCTGAAATGTCCAAGCTGTAGTGGAAAATCCATGAAGAGAGAAGGAACAGAAGAAAAAGATCAGTGAGGAAAGAGTGTTAGTAAGAGCAGACTGATGGGAAAAGCCTGCAGCTTCCTCACACCAATGGCAAAGACACATCATTTGCAGTATGGCTCTGAATCTGAACAAAAGCTTGCAGTGCTTTGATATGAGTTGAACAGATGAATTCACAAAGAATTTCCTGCTCCTAGATCAGTCTTGGTCACTCTTTGGGAGGAGGGGATATCTCTGCTTGTGTTCTCTGTTGTGCTTGACTGCATTCTGCCTGCTTTACATTTGTAGATAAAAAGATGTATATGTGTTTCATATTTATATTAATGTTAGAAATCAATTTTGATGAACCAGAGCAAGAAATGTTTTTCCTTGCACAAAAGTTGTTTGATGGAAAAAAAAATCTAATGTAGATTTTCTGTTCCAAACTTTCATAAAGCATTTCACACAAACTTAGGAATATATATATATACAGGTCCTACTCAAAAAATGACCATATTGTGATAAAGTACATTATTATGTGTAATGTACTGATAAAAATTAGACTTTCATATAGTTTAGATTCATTACACAACTGAAGAAGTTCAACTTTTTTATTGTAATAATGTTGATGATTTTGGCATACAGCTCGTGAAAACCCCAAATTCTTATCTCAAAAAACATGCCCTGATATGGAAAAACTGAATAACATAAGACTTCACCAAAGGAGGAGGAATAAACTAAGCTAAATGAACGAATGACCAGACTTTGTTCACAAACTCACTATAGTCGCACCGAAAGCTGTGATCCGTGACAGCGATCTATAGTGACCCACAATGGTCCACTATTAACACAAGATAGCACAAAACACTAGGTGTTCTTTCCATTTTGAACACAGAACCGTGTAATTGCGTAAATGTTTTTAAACATGTAAATATTTTATATCATCTCATGTGTCAACATGATTGCTATATATCACAACAGAGTAGCCCATTAACCGTGTAATTAACAAGAATCAACGTGTAATAATACGTTTTGTTCAAAATTAATTTAATTTTTTTTCAATACACAAACTGTAGCATACAAAAAAGCACAAAAAGCATATTAGCATTTTGCCTTTTCTTGTGAAGTGTATGCACCCTCCTAAAGAAAAGAATCGATTACTTGTTTGTAGAAGTGTTTTTTTCACTACAACCCACTGGTTCACATGGTCCAATACACGATGCAGTTAAATACACAAAATCCTTTAGTACTCAAAAACAGCAGTTTCAGTGCAAAACAAAAAAACAAACAAAAATAAAGCACTAAATCACTAAAGATGAGCAAATTCAAAATGTCTTTGAAGCCGCTTCCTAGATCTTTTATTATTTAAATTTTACCTGAACTTTTTATAATTTAAGACAGAAATGCAATTTACTGCTTTACGTGTTAGGTAAATGTTTCACAGTTGAGCTAAAAAAAACAGATGATTGCTGACTGCAAAGGAATTTTAAGGGTATTCCTTGTGTCTACAGTTGCTAGCTAGATTAATAGGATTGGATCAGCTATTGAGCTCACATCAGAAAAGCAACTCATCCTTCTTAGTCTCCTTAGTGTGAGGCTTCTGCTAACAAGCTCGTTTCTCAACTCGCCTCAAGTTTCTAAAAGCTTTCTGAAGCTACACCATATGTTCACTGGGCAATTTGAAACATGACTTGAAAAAGTCAAATTCATTCATGTGGCATGGCTAAATCTGCACTCAGTAACTAGATTCATCTTTATTCATGAGTACACTTTGCTGAAGAACGTAACACACGCCCTATTTTTACTGAATAGTGAACAAAGACTGAAACTTTCTTAGATATTAGGCTAATCAAACAACATACTGATAGGTTTTCAGACATTTAATCTTTGAGGAAGGATCTGGTTGTTAAATGGAATTTGCATGTTTTAATGTGAGTAAAAATATGAAAAAAAAAAAACATTGGAACATTTGAGATAAAAGAAAACTGTTCTTCATTTTAGAGTCTCTAAATGAAAACTTTTATGAAATCCTCTGCGTCAGTAAATCACTTGCATGTCTATTTCTCCCTTTAGCTACATTTGATTTCTGTTTCATGAGAAGCTTCATTAGGAGACAACAAAGCCAGTTCCAATTCAGCCCTCCCATATGAGCCCTTTTCAAGTAAATGATAATTGTGTTAATTTGTAATGCTTTACTTAATGGAAATATTCATTGGGAATCGTGTTTTTTTTTCTTTTTCTTTTCAGCTTCATTGGATCTAAACCCATAGCATGTACATATAGAGAACATTCATTTTGTTGTACATTGTGGTTAATAGACTTTGTTCTCTCATGACCTAGATGTTTCATTAAGTGTAATTATATTATCATTTCAAAAGCATGTTTAAAATGCATGGATGCAGACGAGTTACTTGCATATAAGTAATGAAAGAAACTAGACAAAATTAAACAATTTTAGCTAATTGCATCTTGGCAGTAGAAGATGGGTCAATAAATATCTAAAAATGGTAAAAGCCCCATTCGATTTTTGAATTTTAACTAATGCCAAATGCCAGAGTAATCAGCTTAATTGATGGAAAAGCTCCCTTTAACCCTTAGAAGTCCGGGGTCTTTTTGATTTTCAACCACTTTACAATTTGCTCTAATAAATTACCCTTAAAATAGTTTTCGTGGCAATGTTTGATACCATTTGTTTTAGTACAAGCTCAGTTTATTTTATTATTATTTTTTTATATAATTACATTACACTAATTCCACAACAATCCTTAAATTGTACAAAAAAAATATTATTCTGAGTTTTACACTTTTCTACTAATTAGTAGTAGTAGTTTTTCTACTAAAATGTTTTGTGCCAGAATTCTGAAAATACAAGCTATATCACAGGTCTTGTACTTCCAAAGGTTATCCCTTCTTTTCACCACTAGATGTTTGGATTTCTTTTTATGTGTGTATTACTAGGGTTGATGCTGACATCTGGTGAAAATTTCATGACAATAGCTCAATTAGAAATGTGTTTTTTGAGAGAAATGTTGACGTGTTCAATACTTATTTTCCCCGCTGTATTTTTTCACTTCCCATTATGTGAAATGGCAAATTCAAGCATTCTGGACAAAGGCTGATGTGGGAAAAAGTAATAATAACAGCCGGCTTATTGCATGACTTAAGGGCAGAGTATGAATAAGGCACTTATGAAAACAGCCTTCGGGTGGTCTTCCTCAGATGCTGCAAGGAGACCCCATGATGCTCTTTAGTGTTTGCTCGACCCTGATCTGATTTGCATGATTATGAAGAATGAGTGGAAAGGAAAACAGCACAAATATCTCAATTCCCTCCTGCGGCAGCAACAAGCTCATTTTTCTAGGGCACTTAAAGAAGTCAATTGAATTTCTACTTCCAAGTAACAAGAGGTGTTGAATAATTAAATTAGAAGCTGTAACGTGCTATTTAAAGGAATTCATCAGCAAAAACATTAACTCGCCTAGACGATATTGAACATTAAATTAGAGTTTAGCTTTAATTGCGATTTTTGGTGACCATTTTGATGAATTTGAGTTTGTGTTTTCTTCAGTATATAATTGGTTGTGAAATCCAAACTTTTATAAAGCACTTCAAAGTCATATAAAGTTCAAATCCAGATATTAATATTTAAAGATATTAAGATAAGGTTTGGGTGTGGAGGTATACCTACTGCACAGACCAGACTAGTTGTTCAGGCCATAGATCAAGTGAAAATATGGTTGTAGCATCCGTGATGCCGTGATCTCTAGAGAGATTCTGAGGAAAAGGGTAGAAATTATTCAAAGCTGAGATGACAAAGTGAAACCTAATTGCATTGACAGCATGAACAATGCAATCGTTATGTGTAGAATTAGGGTTAATGTAAACAATCAAAAGCTAGACATTAGAGCTAGACTTAAGAAGTCAAAACATTGCTATAGTACAGTCCTTCAGCTTCATAAGTGATCAAGGAAAAGGTCAGCTATAAACAGAAATCTGATATTAACAATCAATTGGCTTGGTTTAAAGTAAGGAAAGTGACATGTCAAGAAAGGGTGAGATAATATAAGGTGCAGAAGCAAATTTTGAAATGAATACACAGTAGGGCTGAGTGATAAACCCATTTTATTGATTAACCCTTAGAAGTCCTGGCCCTTTTTGAGCGTTTTTTTACTTCTCTACAATTTGCTCTAAGAAATTACCTTTATTTAGAAATATTTATCATTATATTACACAATAATTCCACAACAAACCTGAAATTGTATAAAGTATACAAATCAAAGTATTATTTTTTGTCATTTTTACTGGGAAAATCTCAAAAAAAGGAGAATGAGCAGAATTACATTTTATGTTTTGTAACAAAAATAAAACATTTTGAGACAATAAAAAAAGATAAATCCCCCCAAAAAGCAAACTCAAAAAAGTGCTTTGTATTGTGCCAAGTGTTTAAAAAATACAAGCCATGTCACAGGTCTTGTACTTCCTAGGGTCATCCCTTCTTTTTACCGCTAGATGGCACTGCTTTGGAGTCTGTATAGCGAAACTGAAAGACAGTTTTGCATTTTCTCACATTTTATTTGAATTACCTTGAAAAATGATATGAGTCGTGTTTGAAACCAAAAATTATCAAAGCTAATGACCTTTTTGAAACCTACACATATTTGAAATAAAAATTAACCAATAGTTGCTTTGTGTCATTCCTACTTAATTCAAAACAGCCGCTGTGATAGGCTCATGGATGCAGAGACTTTAAAAAAAAAAAGACTTCAGACATCTAAGGGTTAATGACTCTGTGGTGTACATCGATGTGTTGAATAAAAATCTATTTTATCTTTAACAGAACATGCCATGTCCACTGAGTTTCCATAGAATGCATTCTCGCCCACTGAGCCCCAGTCGAATGTGCGCGGCTCACCGTCTGCCCTTCGTGTTTGCCATTTTATGCTACACAAACAATGATAGTGAGCGGCAGCAGCAGTTTTAATCAAGCGTTTCGATACTCTGTTAGATTTACCTACCCTCGCTAACATTGAACGTACGCTTAAATGTTAATATAAGCCCTAAACTGAACAGAAATTAATAAATCGACAGTTTGTTTTTTTTTTTACAAGATTTGGCCTAATGTATTGGTAAAGGAGTTGTCTATAGTGTCAATGAGGAAGCCTTTAAGTGACATCCGTCCATTCATTATTATTATTTAAATAACTTTACACATTGTATTTTGTGTTTAGTTTAATTTCAAACAAAATAACAATTAGACAAAAACTTATAAATACCTAAAATTACAGCGCCATATCACCCAGCCCCAAATTTAATAAATTATTTTTATTCTTGGTGAAACCACTGTTTAAACTACAGATTATAGAACAAAAAAAAAGTTAAAAAGGAATTAATGTTATAACTCAGGGACAAGATTTGACACTTCAGACCTGTAGTCAATTAAAAAAAAAAAAACATTAAACGTCCTTATTATATTTTCAAGAACAATTAAAACTAAAATGAATTTTAAGTCTCTTTAAATTTCGTTATTTAAATGACAGCATCTGTCGCTTGCATTGAGGATTCGTACTTTCAGCTTAGTCATCTTTGATACTTGTCACTCCTGGATGAGCTATACCTTTAAATAGAACCCAGTGGAGTGTGCCTTTGTGCTCTTATCCTTTGAGAGAAGAAGAGGAGGATTCCGACTTCATCACTTCATTTCTAAAATTGATGTCTCCTGGCAGCAGATGATTACCATTACGGCTGTAAAAATAACAACAGGTTCCCCATCACACATCCCCCGGTGATGGAAATCAGAGCTTCTGTCTCCCAGTTAAAATGCTTGCCATTTCTTGAGGTTCTTATCGTTAAGTGTATAGGGGAATTGTGATTAGACTGAGAATTAAAACACATTGTGCCTGTATGCGTTTGATTATTAGCTGCATTGTTTCTTTTTCCAAGATCATTTTGTCGTGTGTCTCCATGTGTCCTGAAATCAGGCAGTTTAATTAACTTCCTTTTGTTACACTGGAGTCTCGGGTGATTTGAATGGCAGAATCAGGATGGGTTTTGAGTTTTATTAAATAGAATTATTTATTTTATGGCAAAATTAATGAAAAATAGAGAGCAGACACTTAATAAAAACATATTTTATTTTTCAAATAAAACGATTGCTGCCATGGTCACATTAAGAGATTTTGTATTTGGATAAATTGAGACGACAATCACTTTTTGTGTTTTACAACATAAAAGTAGCACATCACAATGGCACAAAAAGTGCTTGTGCAAGTATTTTTGATGGAATTTTCACATTGTTTTAACCGTGTTTTACCCTTTTTTGGTGGATTTATTAATTTTATTTTGTCTCAACACTGTGGTTGTACTAAATATTATATTAAGCATTATCACAAAAAAATAATTTAATTAGTAGTAAAAATGCTCAGAACGGCCCCAGACAGAACCTGTTGGCGTCAGTCAGTTTTGTGATTCTATAAGAAACAATGACGAGTGCACTGCAACTCTATTTGGTCTGTATTTCTGTTTGAAACAGGAAGTGCCAAAATCCCTCGAAAATGAAAATTTATGTTTGTCTTGTTGAAAATAAAGTCATCGGTTCAGGGTAAATTATTCACCAGACAGAGACCAATATATACATGTTAAGATCTGAAACAGTGTTTTAGGGTGTTGAGACAGCTGGGTCCAATAACTAAGAAAACAATTGGTAACACACAAGAGTTACATGCCTGCCTATCCTTCCCTGTTACGGAGAGCTAAGTGACATTTATTTATTTATTGGTTGCAATAAAAATGCGCCTTTGGCTTTGAATGAAATCTCTCTCGCCACCTGCTACAACATATACATTCTACACAGTCAGTGTAAACAACAACAAAGGAAAAGTGCACAGCTCCATAAACTAAATATATTTTGAGAACCACAACAATGACTTAAAACACACAAAATGGACTATAAACACACTATGGTCTTGCAGTGACCCAGCCTGTGTTCAGACCGGGCCAGCCACACACCAGTCTCTGAACCTTAATGACTTGGAAAGGATCTGCAAAGAATAGTGCGAAAAAATCCCTTCTGAGATTTGAGCAATCCTGGTGGCCTACTAAAGTGCTTGACCTCTCTGCATCGGTAACGGTTGTGAGTTAAATTAATTTAGGTAATTTACATAATTTGTTTCATTTTCAAATAAAATTGTATATAATATTTACCAACAAAATGCATGCCTATTCCTGTTGAAATTTCTCTACAGTTAAGTTGATGATCTTTTTTAGTCAGTGGACAGATGTTTAGAAATATAAGGGATAGTTCTTTAAAAAGTTATTTTTATTGTGTATTGACAAAGTAGACAGTTCGTATTATATCTCTACTTCTATGTGGCAATAAAATATTATTGAGTGCAAAAAAAAAAACTCCAAACTGTCATCAGTTTTTTTTTGCATCAGACTACATTTGCATGAAATGTAATTTATTCTCTCATCTGTGTGTTTAGCAAACAGCCATTATCAGTTAAATACTGCAATATCCACTAATTATACTCCCCCATAAAACCCATTCATATTCATATTCTCTACTCTGCTTATTTTTATTTGGCAAACATTAAAATTAGTGTTTGTATACCTCAACAAGATTCATCGGCCATTTTTCTCCCATAACAATTTTAATCTAAATGCAAATTTTGCTTAGCTTTCTTCCCCAAAATGTTTCCTTCTAACACCAACACAACCTCTATGTCATTTTCTTCTCCCTCTCCCAGTAAAAATATGTATTCTGAAAAGTTGGTTTTCATTTAAGATGTCAGAGCGGGTCTCCTTTTAGCAACACCAATCAAAAGCAGGGATTTGTTAAATCAGTGCCACACTTATACTTAAAACCTTTCTTATAATCCCTTGAGGAACAGACGCCACTCCTCTTTCTCCATCATACATGAGTATTTCATAATATGCTTAGACAACCCTTCAAGCAACATTGACTCGGGTATTAGCAAACTTTTTTTTTTGTCTGGACTGAGTTCATATAGCCACAATAACGGCAGACCATTACTTG
Organism: Danionella cerebrum; assembly: GCA_007224835.1. NCBI lineage: Eukaryota > Metazoa > Chordata > Actinopteri > Cypriniformes > Danionidae > Danionella > Danionella cerebrum. The sequence goes on along the minus strand of SRMA01027122.1, from coordinate 57,772 downwards.
AAAAAAGATCTGCATCATACTGCCCTACAACCGTACATCCTGGTCCCAGCCGTACCATTCAGACTGCCAAATTAACAGCGTGTTCTTCATCCTTCTTTACTCTTTGACATCTGAAAGGCTGAGAAATAACAGTAATACATTAAGCTCATTTTCTGTGTGTGCATTCTGAGAACCAGAATAAAATCTTGTATAGTTAAATGTCATAAAAATTGTGCTCATTAAGAGCACTCAAAAGCTATAGTTTGAGCTGTGTTAAGGTCAATTCAAACATGAACTGGTTTAATCTGGCCTGTACCTGAGCGTGGACATTCAGTCTCTACATCACAAGTATTTTGGGCAGTGAAACTCAAGGGGTTTTACTTTTAGGTCCTATTAGAAAAGTGAAATCCCCCCCACCCCCACCTTAATTACGTTTTATAGCAATGCATCTCATTTTGAGTTAAGTTTCTTCTTCTACTTGTGTGAATGTCTGCTCAACTCAAATAACATAAAACATCCTGCAATTTCTTCTTGAAAAAGTACTCTGAAAACTCTCTCGCTACAGCAAAACAGTCCTCGCTGGAAATGACATCACCATCATTTTTGATATTTTTATGAAACCTTAATTATTGTAAGGTTATTATTTATCAATTTCTTTATCAACAATAGCTAATATCAATTGTCTCATATCAAAATAATAAATAATAAATAACTAGCTTCTTATGTTTATTTTTGAAAAGATAAGCCTCAAAATGGCCATTTAAAATAGTATACTTTTTCATTCTCTATTATGTTTTTTTATTTGTTTATTCATTAATATTTATATGTTGAATTCTGTAATGAGTAGAAAATACAAATGAATAAAATATACATGCAAAACGAAAAATGACAGAAGAGAAGTAAATTTCATGTGTATTTTCCCGGTTTTCCAGTGTCTCAATCTGATTAGGATGCAGTTAAGGCTTTTCATCCTACGATTAGTCTGGAGCACTTATAGATCTACTATAAGTAGAAAACTAAAGCTGCAAGTGGTGTGAGCTCGTAATTCATTTTTGATATTAAAATTTCAAATACACAATTCAATTTGCAAGCAGCGATCAAAGGGCATCTCGATGGACAGTTTTTTTACACAACGCACTAGGACCGTTCCTAAGTGAGAATTGTTAAAATTACAGAACGAGTCCGGGCCTGTGGTATTGTGGACCGGACCGATGAGGGCAATGCTCAGGGCAATGCGGTTGCACAGTCCCAAGCCCATTTTCTTTCCCATCCGTCCCACTCTCTCAGCCTGTTTAATTACCTGTTTAACTGGTAATCCTGTCTCTTCACTAAAAAAGGCAAAAATGACCCCCCAAAAAACTGCAGATTGATACAGCCAACGTCAACACATCATACGTCAACACATCATAACCCAGTCCCCAATTTTGGGACTGATCAGACATTGAGTTTTGAGGTGAAGAGATAAAACCACTAGGAGGCAATGTATGAGACGTGAAAACGTGCCATTTTTAGCTGTTTTTACAAAAGAATTCACTTCCTGTTGGTTTTGTCCCTTACATTCTTCCAAATTTCAAACGTTTAATCGAAAAAGCTGTAACAAATTTCAGAGATCAGAAACCCACAAAATATTTTTTTTATTATTTTATTCTTTTTATCACAACAGCTTCGGCTGACCAAATGTTGGACTGACAGACATGGTTTTCACTTAGCTTGAGCTCTTAAGCAATCCCTTGGTGTGCGCACTTACACCAGCACACACTTCCAGAACATGTAAATTCACTTACAGGCATTTTACAGGGTCCACTTAGCTCATAACATTTTGGATTCACTTTACTAGAAGAATTCCTCTGAGATTTCGGTCCATATTGACACAAAAGCATGACATGATTGTAGCAGATTTATTGACCTATTGCAATACGACCAACACTTGCTAAATTGATTTGACACCGTCTGACTGCGGAGGTCATTTGACTCGTATGGACCCAAATTCATGCTCGAGAAGCCAATTATGGTTAATGGGATTTTTGCAATATGCAGTGTGGTAGATGGGCACATTGTGGACAAATTCAGAGACAATGCCCTTTAAAGAGCCATTTCTTGCTGGCCATATATTCTTTTCAATACGTCTTCTCATATTTTATATTTTAGCATTTTTTACAGCTGACTGCTCATTATTACTTGCTTGTTGTATTGTCAGGTAGGGTTTTGCAGGCTAATAAGTCTCTGAATCTCCACACTCAGCACAAAGCATGCACATCACTGAACTCCATCGACCTGCTGCATGCGTTTATCTGCGTACAATAGTCAGGCGTTCAATATTGTGATTCATACTTGATCTAATTCAGTCAATTTATAGGCCACTTTTTGTTTATGGGCTGGTGCCGGGAAGCCTATTAGCCTGATGTGCTGGCAAGTAGAACCATGGCATGACTAACTTATAGAAAGCTCAGTTTTCTGTAGTGAGCATTTTGCTTGTTTTTGCTCATTGTTTTCTCATTGTTGAGGCATGCACAGCCTCGAGGAAGCTCTGTAGGATTGTCTAAAAGCAGACTTTTTCCAAGAGACTTGCAGCGGTTACCACAATACATGCCATGACAAGTGGCATTTGTACTTAATTGAGACTTTTCTGATTCAGGTTTTCATTTCCGCGTTTAAGTTTGAACAACCAGGAGAAAATATTGAATTGGTTAATGTCAACCTGGAAAATGTCAAGGTTGAGTTGAACTTTGGAACATGGTAGTTGGTAGCCAGTTTAATCCGGCTGTTACCAGTCTCATTTATCCCTCCAATGCTTTTGTTAGTACTAGTATTACACCAAATGGGTGGTATTTCTGTCCCTGGAACTTTAATAGACATTGAAATGTCTGTTTGATAAGCAGACATATTTTTTGTCAATAATAGTGTTGCCATTCTATCTGTAACTTTCAAAATAAATATTGTAGAACATTTATGTTAATTTATGTCTATTCGGGCAGATATAGTAAGAGTGTTGAGAGACACTCTTACCATAACAAACACAAAACGTATAGAAATATGTTTAAAAGAATGGACATACATTTAACACAAGAAAATTTAGGAGTAAATAAAAGTAAAAAGTAAAATGTGCATGTGTGTGTGTGTGTGTGTGTGTGTGTGTGTGTTGGTTTTTGTGGTATATAAGGACTTTTGACCTGAATACGCACCAGCACTATAAGGACATTTTGGTATTATGAGGACAGACCCCATGTCCTCATAATTCCAGCAATGTAGAAGGGGTTTTCTTTGTTTCAGAAGCATTCCCTCCAATTTTTAGGCCAAGTCCTTACATACCACAAAAACCAATTTCTATACCACACACTGTGTATTCTACCAGACTGGTAGTCTGCCCCTGTAGCCGGGATACAGTACTGCAACTTCATAGATGAAAAAATACACAGAACTGACTAGTGTAAAATTCGAGCAATCTGATTGGCTATGGCACCAAAAGTAGCCACATTATTGGCCGATCATTGTAAAGTGGGCGGGGCTTCGCGGGACACGAGAAAGGGCGGGACTTCTGCTTGCGTGCCAGGTGAAGCAATCATGAGCCTTCAACACATGAGAAGCTGGTTAAGCGGCCTGTTTTTGAAGGTAAGATTTCAAATGCTGCAAAAGCATGTTTTTGACCCATCTTAGTTAGTTTCTGTGTGTTTAATGAGTTTTGTATAAGCTTTTTATTTCAAATTTGCCAAGTTTAAAGCAGAAAGCATTGATGCTAACTTCGGTAGCAACCGGGCTAACGGTGTGCTATCTTTAATCAATTTGTTTGAACATTTGAGGACATTACAAATGACCTATTAGTTTATGTAATTTTAGATTATTGTATAATCTTCCCAGTTAATTCACAGCATAAATAGAATCATTGGGGAAACGGATCAATTTTAATTCTTACTAAGTAGTAGAGCTGGGTGATATGGCCTTAATTTATAAACAAATTTTCCACAAAAAAAAAATTATTTTACGATTTATTTCAATTTAATTACAATAAATATACAAAAATAAACACAAAATACAATCTGTACAGTTATTTTAATAACAATAATAATAATAATAATAATGAATGGACTGGTGTCTCTTTAAGGCATTCTTGATCCCAGATAAGGGCATGTGCACACAAATATGCTTGGTCAACTCTCTTTTAAACAGTTATTTACTCATTTCCTGTAAGTTCAGTGCTTGTTTAAATCTGTATATGTTTGATTTGGAGGTTACAATTGCTTATATTTAGAGATTAAAAAAGCTTTATACATGATTTTGTTGTAAAAAAAAACGTTCCATGTTACTGTTGGGCTGGTAATTCTATGGAAACGGAACAGCACTTACATATTAAGTTAAAGATAAAATAGATTTTCATTCAAGCACATCAATTTACACCACAGAGTCAAGTGAATTGATTTATTGCCCTGCTCTACTAGGTAGTGACCAAAATTAAATTTAATGGTCATCATTTTGTTCTGGTAATAAATGCCAGCGTGAAAATAAGATGTGTATATATAATGCTCTGTTTAAATAAAGAAACATAGTTCTGAATATTGTTAAATTACAAAACAACAACGTAATTAGGATCTGTACTTTTACTGCAAAGCAACAATTATGTATGCATGTATATCTTTTTTATTATATATATTTTTTCAGTATTTAACAATTCTTTACTTTTTTTTAAGCATTTATATCTACCAATGTCTGAAGCAAAACCCTAAAGCCTAAACCCCTGGAGCAGGCCACTCTATATTGACTTCTGAAAACAGAGACCTGAGCTTGAAGGGAGATTTATCAATGATTATAAAGGTGGGTTCCGTGCCTGATTAATTCCCATGCATTCCATCAATTCATCCTGACATGGAAACTGATGTATAGCTTATTGTCATCCTCAATTGATCTTGTCAAAAACATAATTTTTTTGCTTCTCAGCTGCTGTTTTGTTGATATTAAGAATGTTGGTTTTAACTTTTGTTTGATCAGAGCTTACGTTAAACTGTTTTTTTTTCCATTCACCAAGGATGAAACGACATAAAATGATTAACACACTTTTGTCTGTGAAATTTTATTCATTGTTGAATGGCACAACTTTTCTGTTCCGTTTAGGGATGTGCATATTGCTCTGAATTTGACAAAGGAGATTTTCTGCTGGAATACAGAGATGACCTCATCAGTGGTGCAGACAAAGAGTATACCCTGATCCCCTAAAGTCTTCATGTTTGAGTTTCGTTATAATGGAAGGTTCCTCTGGTACGTACAAGATACTTATTACATTATAAATAAACAAATAGCACATAGCAGAGGTCATGTGATAAAGTAAAGATATTTTACTTGTCTTATTTAGTAAAGAAAGCTTGTTGCCAGTAAATTATGAGTATTCTTTTTTTTTCTCAGTGTGGATGTGTCACGGAATGATGGTTCACTTGGACGCCCTGTTAACGATGACCACATCAACCCTAACAGCCAGATGAAGACTATTTGTGTGGAGAGGCAACCTCGTTTTTGTTTGTTTGCCACCAGACAGAAATACCCAGGGGAAGGAATAACGCATAATTATGATGACTCTGACTGGCCATGGAGACTGGCCAAGGTGTGTAAACTTTGTGGATTAATTTTTTTGTTTGTTTTATTTAACATTCATGTTTAAAACTTTTTTTTCTCATCAAAGATCATCTTGATTTAGTTTTCATTCGATAATGAGTATTCCAGGCTGTCAGTTGTATAGCTTCTGTTTTAAGAAGACAAAGCTCTACGGTCTTCATTGTATTTATATATGGTTTTACATCTTTTGAGGACCTAGTTTTCCAAGGACAATATGAAAAAACTTGGTGTATTACATAGTCACTGGGCTGCTATGATGTGGAATTTAATTTTTGTGTTGTATTAGAATTAATAACGTTGACTCTTTTAACATTGTTGGATTTTTATGTGTTTTTAGATGTCACTGGTTGAAGATCGGGCATCTACAATGAGTGTGAACATCTCTGTCCCTGATGATGAGGTATTTGTTTATTTTTACCCTGTTTTTTCACTCCACTAGTCTTCTTTTACCTTTTTTATCTCTTGTGTTACTGGACGTTCAGCATATGGCAAAGCCTCAAACCAAGTTCTTTCTGGTCTCTGTCTAGCTTTTTTAGTCTACACAAAACCTTACTCGATAGAGACTACGTACCTGCCAAATAATGCTCAAGATGAAAATGTTTAGAGCTGTAAATATGCCATCGGTAGTGATGAGGAAATAATCCTAAGCAATGCAGTAAACTTTTAAATGATTAAAAATGATTGTTTTGGCAAAATATATTTACTCCACATCGTCAGATGTGTAGCTTTCTGCTTTATGAGGACACTGTTTTATGGGGACTTCATAGTATTTATTTTATTATTCACAAATGAGTTTACTTCACTTGTCCTGTAGTGTGTAGTTTTACATGTGTCTTATGAGGACCCAGTTTTCTAAGGACTGTGTGTGAAATAACATTTTTGTGTTGTATTAGAGTTTATAATGTTGACTCTTTATAACATTGTTGGATTTTTATGTGTTTTTAGAGGTCACTGGTTGAAGATCGGGCATCTACAATGAGCGTGAACATCTCTGTCCCTGATGATGAGGTATTTGTTTATTTTTTTTACCCTGTATTTTCACTCCACTAGTCTTCTTTTACCTTTTTTTAATTATCTGCTTGTGTTACTGGACGTTCAGCATATGGCAAAGCCTCAAACTAAGTTCTTTCTGGTCTCTGTCTAGGTTTTTTAGTCTACACAAAACCTTACTCGATAGAGACTACGTACCTGCCAAATAATACTCAAGATGAAAATGTTTAAAGCTGTAAATATGCCATCAGTAGTGATGAGGAGATAATCCTAAGCAATGCAGTAAAATCTTAAATGATTAAAATTGATTGTTTTGGCAAAATATATTTACTCCACATCGTCAGATGTGTAGCTTTCTGTTTTATGAGGACACTGTTTTATGGGGACTTCATAGTATTTATTTTATTATTCACAAATGAGTTTACTTCACTTGTCCTGTAGTGTGTAGTTTTACATGTGTCTTATGAGGACCCAGTTTTCTAAGGACTGTGTGTGAAATAACATTTTTGTGTTGTATTAGAGTTTGTAATGTTGACTCTTTATAACATTGTTGGATTTTTATGTGTTTTTAGAGGTCACTGGTTGAAGATCGGGCATCTACAATGAGCGTGAACATCTCTGTCCCTGATGATGAGGTATTTGTTTATTTTTTACCCTGTATTTTCACTCCACTAGTCTTCTTTTACCTTTTTTTAAATAACTGCTGTGTTACTGGACGTTCAGCATGTGGCAAAGCCGCAAACTAAGTTCTTTCTGGTCTCTGTCTAGCTTTTTTAGTCTACACAAAACCTTACTCGATAGAGACTTGGTACCTGCCAAATAATGCTCAAGATGAAAATGTTTAAAGCTGTAAATATGCCATCAGTAGTGATGAGGAGATAATCCTAAGCAATGCAGTAAAATCTTAAATGATTAAAAATGATTGTTTTGGCAAAATATATTTACTCCACATCGTCAGATGTGTAGCTTTCTGCTTTATGAGGACACTGTTTTATGGGGACTTCATAGTATTTATTTTATTATTCACAAATGAGTTTACTTCACTTGTCCTGTAGTGTGTAGTTTTACATGTGTCTTATGAGGACCCAGTTTTCTAAGGACTGTGTGTGAAATAACATTTTGTGTTGTATTAGAGTTTATAATGTTGACTCTTTATAACATTGTTGGATTTTTATGTGTTTTTAGAGGTCACTGGTTGAAGATCGGGCATCTACAATGAGCGTGAACATCTCTGTCCCTGATGATGAGGTATTTGTTTATTTTTTTACCCTGTATTTTCACTCCACTAGTCTTCTTTTACCTTTTTTTAATTATCTGCTTGTGTTACTGGACGTTCAGCATGTGGCAAAGCCTCAAACTAAGTTCTTTCTGGTCTCTGTCTAGGTTTTTCAGTCTACACAAAACCTTACTCGATATAGACTGAGTACCTGCCAAATAATGGTCAAGATGAAAATGTTTGAAGCTGTAAATATGCCATCAGTAGTGATGAGGAGATAATCCTAAGTAATGCAGTAATTTTTAAATGATTAAAAATGATTGTTTTGGCAAAATATATTTACTCCACATCGTCAGATGTATAGCTTTCTGTTTTATGAGGACACTGTTTTATGGGGACTTCATAGTATTTATTTAATTAATCACAAATGAGTTTACTTCACTTGTCCTGTAGTGTGTAGTTTTACATGTGTCTCATGAGGACCCAGTTTTCTAAGGACTGTGTGTGAAATAACATTTTTGTGTTGTATTAGAGTTTATAATGTTGACTCTTTTTAACATTGTTGGATTTTTATGTGTTTTCAGAGGTCACTGGTTGAAGATCGGGCATCTATAATGAGCGTGAACATCTCTGTTCTGATGATGAGGTATTTGTTAATTTTTTACCCTGTATTTTCACTCCACTAGTCTTCTTTTACCTTTTTTTAATTATCTGCTTGTGTTACTGGACGTTCAGCATGTGGCAAAGCCTCAAACTAAGTTCTTTCTGGTCTCTGTCTAGGTTTTTCAGTCTACACAAAACCTTACTCGATATAGACTGAGTACCTGCCAAATAATGGTCAAGATGAAAATGTTTGAAGCTGTAAATATGCCATCAGTAGTGATGAGGAGATAATCCTAAG
>SRMA01027122.1:2900-48694 GCA_007224835.1 Danionella cerebrum | reverse complement strand
TCGATCTGTAACATAAGTGTGGCAATTTTCAAGCATGTCCTTTAAACACAGTCTGAAATAGCAGTAAAAAACAGAAGAAAATGCTATATTGCATGCTGCCATTAGGTGGCGCTATAACTGACACTGTATTTCGCTCTATGAAATCCTTCAGACGTGGACTCTTAACACGCTTGACAAATTTTAACCCGATCAGAAATTGCATTGCTGAGTTATTAACCACTTCCTGTTCATATAAAAAGTTTGACTTTCGAGGACTGCCATTCGCGCATCGTAAAATGAAGTAAAAAAAGCTTCGTAATTTAACATCCCATATGCCTTGCGAAAATACTGAACAACTTTGGAGATGAACAGATGAATTCTCTAGGAGGAGTTTGTTAAAGTATGAGACATGAAAAAGTGCCATTTTAAGGGTTTTTTGCAAAATATTTAACTTCCTGTCGATTTTGGAAACTCGCTCCAATTGACTTTTTTGTTTGTCTTGATCTGCAACATAAGTGTGGCAATTTTCAAGGATGTCCTTTAAACACAGTCTGAAATAGCAGTAAAAAACAGCAGAAATTGCTATATTGCATGCTGCCATTAGGTAGCGCTATAACTGACACTGTATTGCGCTCTATGAAATCCTTCAGACATGGACTCTTAACACGCATGACGAATTTTAACCTGATCAGACATTGCATTGCTGAGTTAATAACCACTTCCTGTTCATAGAAAAAGTTCGACTTTCGAGGACTGCCATTCGCGCATCATAAAATGAAGTCAAAAAAGCTTCGCAATTTAACATCCCATATGCCTTGAGAGAATACTGAACAACTTTGAAGATGAACAGATGAATTCTCTAGGAGGAGTTCGTTAAAGTACAAAGCCTGAAACTGTGCTCAATTTCATACAATAGTAAAAAATAACCGACTTCCTGTCGGTTTTGGAAACTGAATCCTATTGACTTTTTTGTTGGTCCTGATCCCTTACATAAGTGTACTGATTTTCAAACATGTACTCCCAATACAGCCTGAAATACAAGTATAAAACAACAGAAAATGGTCTATTACATGTTGGCACTAGGTGGCGCTATAACTGTCACTGTATATAGCTATTTGCATTTGTTAAGATATTCACTCTTAACCTACATAGCGAATTTGAACTGGATCGGACATTGCTTGGCCGAGTTATAACAACTTCCTGTTTACGACAAAATTTCGACTTTGGATGACCGCTGTGCGCACATAGTTTATCGAAGTCAAAAAAGCTTCGCAATTTAACATCCCATATGCCTTAAGATAGTGCTGAACGAGATTTGAGACGAACGGATGAAATCTCTAGGAGGAGTTCGTTAAAGTACGACGTGAGCAAAAATGGCTATTTTTAGAGGTTTTGGGAAATAGCTGACTTCCTGTCGATTTTGGAAATGAGATCCCATTTACTTATATTTAAGTTTTAGTACCCTACACATGCGTGGCGAATTTCATTCTCCTACGACAAACTCATAGCGTATCATAAGCTACAACGCGTTAGGTGGCGCTGTAGAGTCATTTTACCACACCCGCTTTTCGAACCACAAATAGACGTAAATTTTCGCAGGTTCTGATGTGTGCGCAAAATTCGGTGACTTTTTACGCATGTTTAGGCCCTCAAAAGTGCCCGCAAAAACACGTTACAAAAATAAGAATAATAATAATAATAATAATAATAATAAGAATTAAAGCTGCAAGCAGCGATCAAGGGCTCGAGCACCTACGTCGCCATCGCCTCTCAGTGGCCAAATCGTTCCAATGCGCTCTACGACTGATCCTTAGTTTTAAATGCTGTTCCACCTGTGATCACTTGGTGGCGTAATAACTGATGATTGGGTAAAGTTCATTTTTACAGCTTTAAGAGTCAAAAATAGAATTAAAATGAAAACATACACCCAAGTGTTTCTTTCTCACTGCATTCATTATCTTATGCTGATACTAAAATTATCTTTATTTGTTTCTTACATTTTGAAATGTTTCCAGATTATCCAAGAATTGTTAGATTATCACCCTTCAAATATCTAGTTTCATAACTGTATTTCCCTGGGATATTATTTTTGATGAACTAAAACGAGTGGTAAACCAACATTTATTACCCATAAATAATAGTAAAGCACACCTGATATTAACTGTTAACCAGATGATCATCGTGAGAGCTAGTTTGATATAAGCATTGCAGCATCAATCTGTAGCTCTGTTCTGAACAATCTGCAGCTTTCTAAGCTGTTTTATTTGTCGCAGTCCAAACAACTGAACAATACTCCATGCATTCATTTTTTTAAAGTAAGAGGTAAAAGAAAGAGCATTTTCTGGATACTGCATTACCATTTGGCATGTCCTTGGTAATGCAGTCGATATGTTGTTACCATCCCTGCACATTATAGTGTTTAGAAACACACTGATAAAAGCCTTGTATGGAGCTGCTGGTGTATACTTTGAAACAGGGTTGGAACCAGTACATGACACTGGCCTTATATAAACAGGGACAGAAACATTATTCCATTGTGGAAATGATAGAACAATGGTGGAACTGAGTCACTCTGAATAAAACTAAATGTTTACCTGCTTTTCCTTTGCATTATTGGCACCTTGTTATACTGATATATTGTTATGCTGAAATAATGGACTTTATGTTATTGTTATCACTGGTTGATCATGATCAGAATATGCACATCTAACATGAATTTAGGTTCAATGGACATTTTAAACATGACAAAATTGTATTATGTTGTCAAATTCTGATCACGTGGAACTGATATTCACAATAAAAATCACATAGATCCATGAATAGATTTACAGGGCAAAACAAGCTGTTTCAGTTTCATTGTCTATTAGGCCCTTTATGCTTCATCCCAATTAATGTGTGGTATTTATCCTATAAGTTACACACAAAACCTCAAAATAGGCATTGTGATTTCATTACAGTCTTTCTGCTTTGCTTTTTTTTTGCACATGGACTAAAAAGCAGCACCAAGGAGTTTATTACAAATGAATGCAAACAACATTTCACAAACAAATATCTTTTAAGTAGTCAGTCTAATGCAAATAAAATATAAACATCTAAAGCTTTTTATATTATTTCATATCAACACATTTTTACTTTGTTTTATCCTTCTTTTTACGTTAAATGTTAATTATTCTAATGATTACGCAAATAAAATATGAACATCTGAAGTTTGTATAATGCTGTACATTTGCTGTAATGCTGTACAATATTCACTGCTGTAAGCAACTTGCATTGGACGATTGCATTCTTTTAAACTTATATTTATAATTAAACAATGTGTTACAAGTATATTTGACATCTACGCGGCATAAAAAAAAAAAAAAAATGAAAACGTCTTCACGAGTAAACATTTTATATGAACTCCATTGGCTTAGTCTGTGCAATCACGTGATTGAATGCGCGTTCACGTAGAGGGGAGCCGAAACTGCAGTCATAGAGGCAGTGGAGCACGGGAGATCAACTACTTTCAAACTCTCAGAGAGAGAGCGAGAGAGATGACAGCACCGAACTGGACGATCGCAAACGAGACACAGTCACTGTGCGCTAGTAGCGGTTGGCCACAAACTCGGAGAGAGAGTGAAACCGGAGTAGACGCGCATGTTAAATAGTCCGTCCCCGGACTCTGACGGGGAGTCAAATCACTCTCAACACGCGAAGCGTCAATCACTCTCAACATGCACGCACATAAAAATAGTATAAACATAAATACAATATAAGCTCTTAAGCCCGAGAGTCCCAGGTACCGGGGACTTGCCCCCTTGTGCATTACATTTTCGCTCATAGCTCAGTAACCCTGAGAATGACCCCACACATATCACATACCGTTGTGCTAAGCGGAAACTCCTCTAAAAATCTAATTCAATTTCATATCCGTTAACCACAGCTATAAGGCCATGCAAATAAACAACAACATGTCCGGAGTGTAATTCATGACCAAGTTTTTGCTCTGCCAGACTGCCACTGTTTCCCATTTTACAGCCATTCTCTTAAAGCCACAGTGACAGAACCCTACAGCCATTTTGAGGGTTTTGTGCAAAATAATTAACTTCCTTTTGATTTTGGAAAATCGCTGCAATTGACTTTTTTGTTGGTCTTGATCTGCAACATAAGTGTGGCAATTTTCAAGCATGTCCTTTAAACACAGTCCGAAATAGCAGTAAAAAAACAGAAGAAAATGCTATATTGCATGCTACCATTAGGTGGCGCTATAACTGACACTGTATTTCGCTCTATGACATCCTTCAGACGTGAACTCTTAACACGCCTGACAAATTTTAACCCGATCAGAAATTGCATTGCTGAGTTATTAACCACTTCCTGTTCATATAAAAGTTTGACTTTCGAGGACTGCCATTCGCGCATCGTAAAATGAAGTCAAAAAAGCTTCGCAATTTAACATCCCATATGCCTTGCAAAATACTGAACAACTTTGGAGATGAACAGATGAATTCTCTAGGAGGAGTTTGTTAAAGTATGAGACATGCAAAAGCGCGATTTTAAGGGTTTTTTGCAAAATATTTAACTTCCTGTTGATTTTGGAAACTCGCTCCAATTGACTTTTTTGTTTGTCTTGATCTGTAACACAAGTGTGGCAATTTTCAAACATGTCCTTTAAACACAGTCTGAAATAGCAGTAAAAAACAGCAGAAAATGCTATATTGCATGCTGCCATTAGGTGGCGCTATTACTGACACTGTATTTCGCTCTATGAACTCCTTCAGACATGGACTCTTAACACGCATGACGAATTTTAACCCGATCAGACATTGCATTGCTGAGTTATTAACCACTTCCTGTTCAAAGAAAAAGTCAAACTTTCGAGGACTGCCATTCGCGCATCGTGAAATGAAGTGAAAAAAGCTTCGCAATTTAACATCCCATATGCCTTGAGAGAATACTGAACAACTTTGGAGATGAAAAGATGAATTCTCTAGGAGGAGTTCGTTAAAGTACAAACCCTGAAACTATGCTCAATTACATAAAATAATAAAAAATAACCCACTTCCTGTCGGTTTTGGAAACTGATTCCTATTGACTTTTTTGTTGGTCCTGATGCCCTACATACGTGTACTGATTTTCAAACATGGACTCGCAATACAGCCTGAAATACAAGTATAAAACAACAGAAAAGGGTCTATTACATGTTGGCACTAGGTGGCGCTATAACTATCACTGTATATCGCTATTTGGATTTGTTAAGATATGGACTCTTAACATACATAGCGAATTTGAACTGAATCGGACATTGCTTGGCCGAGTTATAACAACTTCCTGTTTACGACAAAATTTCGACTTTGGATGACCGCTGTGCGCACATAGTTTATCGAAGTCAAAAAAGCTTCGCAATTTAACATCCCATATGCCTTAAGATAGTGCTGAACGAGTTTTGAGGCGAACAGATGAAATCTCTAGGAGGAGTTCGTTAAAGTACGACGTGAGCAAAAATGGCCATTTTTAGAGGTTTTTTCAAAATAGCTGACTTCCTGTCGATTTTGGAAATAAGATCCCATTTACTTATATTTAAGTTTAGGTACCCTACACATGAGTGGCGAATTTCATTTGCCTACGACAAACTCACAGCGCATCATAAGCTACAACGCGTTAGGTGGCGCTGTAGAGTCATTTTACCACACCCGCTTTTCGAAACACAATTAGACGTAAATTTTCGCAGGTTCTGATGTGTGTGCGAAATTCGGTGACTTTTCATGCATGTTTAGGCCCTCAAAAGTGCCCGCAAAAACACGTTACAAAAATAAGAATAATAATAATCCTAACAGAAACAATAGGGTTCTTGCACCTCCGGTGCTCGAGCCCGTTGGGCCCGAGCTCCTTCGGTGCTCGAGCCCTAATAATAATCCTAACAGAAACAATAGGGTTCTTGCACCTCCGGTGCTCGAGCCCGTTGGGCCCGAGCTCCTTCGGTGCTCGAGCCCTAAATATACCGTCCACAGTTACCTTTATTGTAACATCCAAAATGTGTGGCAAAACTGAAACATCCAATCAATACATGTTTCCTGTCTAAGAAAACATGAAGGATTTAATAAGTGAGCAGATCAGATATATCCTGGACACAGTGCGACCTGCAGATGAGGTAATAATGAAAGAGGGAGGAATATGCCTCACAAGAGCCGATTTGTAGACTTGGATTGGAGAAGGGAAATGAAGTGTGATGTAAGTAGTTACATTTGCATGCAGTTTTTTTTAATGTACTCCAAATTTTAATCAGTGGGTGCAATGGATGATATTGTTTTTGTCAGATAACTTTGATCTTTCAGTTTTTCTTTGACTGTGCTTCCTTTTTTATTTTTCATTCCAGATTGGAAATGCCTGCACGAGACTCACCTATGAAGAGGCTCGAGCGCGTGTATTAATATTCTTTAATGATTTTATATCAGATTTCTGTCATGAAAGTTACTTTATTTCATATACTATGGATGTCAAGTT
Source organism: Danionella cerebrum (assembly GCA_007224835.1). NCBI lineage: Eukaryota > Metazoa > Chordata > Actinopteri > Cypriniformes > Danionidae > Danionella > Danionella cerebrum. The sequence goes on along the minus strand of SRMA01027122.1, from coordinate 42,232 downwards.
ATGTTCTCCTTGCTCTCTCTCATTGGGCAAAGACATTTACGTTGTTGACTTGTATGTAGTTGCCACATGGAAAAGCAGTAAAGATCCTATTTTCCAGTGAGTTTGGGACAAAAAATGATAGCATTTAATATATGATCTAAGCCAGACGTTCAATAAAATGAGCTTTTGTCGGTGTTGTGTTTTTTAGATTAATGCTGACATGATGGATGCCCTTGTGTTTCCTGCATGGACACAAGCCACTGGCTCAGACCATTATGTGCTATGTGTAAGATTATTTTTCCTCAAGTAATCATTTCGTTTACAGTGTAAGAACAGTTCAAATGTTGATGGAAATGTCATTTTTATGCTGTTTTTAGGCCAGTATCATAAGGAGAAGGTAATCAAAGTTGAAATGTGTCATAAACCTTTTGTATTCTCTCTGGCCTCAACCAATGCTTATGTATTTCTTTAGATACTGAAGCCACTCTTCAGAGAGATGCTCCTGCTAGACTCCCTTTATAGTACCCATGGGTCTGGTTCTGGAGATGACCAGTACAGAAGCATCTTTAGGTTCACAGCTGAGAAATAATTCTGATGTTCCCTTGGGATATAATGGAGAAATGCATTGACCAAGTTTAGTTTGTTTTGATAAGAATATTTATTGTTATTATAATGATTATAGTTCCCTTGGCAGATACTGTTGCATTGTTTCAGATTTATTTGTGTAGTTAGAAGTAGTTTTAACAAACTCGCATGGGTGTAGATCAGATACTGGTTTACAGTGGTTTAAACAGTTCTATGGACTGTAAGACTTTCTTTTGTAAATTAATTTGTGCTTTTTTCTTAAATCATAGAAATATTTCACATCGTCTCGACGCTGAACAATGGACAGAAGTAACAGGATTGGATATTGGGGTGATCCAGAACAATAATTACATTATTTGTTTTATTTTCTAATATTTACATTATTACATTACTATTTTTAGCTTTGTCTGATTTTATTATTATTATTTTGATTTTAATTTTGGTTTCCAAGGTCCTGCCTCAACAGAACAGCAGTGATTGTGGAATTTTCATGCTCATGGGAAGTAGTAGCTCGTGGTAAATAGCAAGGGGAAGAAGGTGATTGCACTTCTTTAGTTTTGGAAATGAAACTTTATTGTTTTTCCCTCTACACTGTGCTGCACATTCCATTGAACGGATCACAGCTGCTCTTCTACATTTGTTTCTTAATAAAGTACTTTAATGCTGAGTTCAAATTAAATACTGATCTAGTAACATTTCAATTTCTGTTAGCTTCACATGCATGAAATCAGGGAGTGGTGCTGAACATCTTCATTTGACATTTCACCAAGTTTCTCACCAACAAAAATGAACGAGCAAACTAATGTACTTTACAATCCCTCTGCATTCTCACACTCTCTTAATTTAGTGTTTTCTGACAGTTTATTTACATGGAATTAAGAAAGACATTTTTCACTGCAGTCATTGACATATTGGTGGCCAATAAATATATATTTTCTCCTTTTAAAAGACCTGGAAAAAGGTTTTCCCTCTGGACCGAGGAGACAAAGTCCCTCTGTGAAGGGAATCTTCTGCCACTTTATGGGCTTTTCCGGGTGTAACAAAAGCAACAGATAACCACATTCAAGAACATCGATCCCGCGTGCGTTTCTGAGCTAAATCTAATTCAGAATGTAAACTACTTGCAACACTTGTAGATTGTAATGTTGTTAATGTCATTTTTATTTTCTCTACAGTCAAATAAACTCAAAGTTATTAACAGTTATTCTGATGATTCTGTGAAAAAAACCCTGTGCCACTTTACATTGAAGATGAGGATCAAATGATCTCACTTTCCTTTCACCTCTCCTCCGTTCTAAAAAGCACATGCACAACCCCCAAGAGGATGAAATTAAGTTCATCGTGGATGTTCTTTTTCCTGAGGGAGGTCTCATGCTTTAGCTCTGCTCCTTCGCTTGGTGTACATGTACTTTTTTATTATCATGTAGTTTTAAAAACTAATATTACACGATTTCTGCAAAACAGTTTTATTTTATTTATGACACACTCGATTATGTTGTTTATAAAAAGTATTTATATTTGGCGAGTGATGAATCTCATTTCTTTCTTTTTGCTAGTCTTTTATCTGTACTTCACTGAAAACCTGTCCATCCTGGAGGTAAAATGTCTGAAAGGACCCGTGTTTGACATAAGGTATGACTGGATCATATTAATAAAAACTATTTAACAGAGCATGCTGTGATTCCACTGCAAGAAAATCCAATCCACATCTCGTCTTGTTTCTAGTCCAAATATCGAAATATTCTCAAATCAAGAAGAATGTTCTAGACCGGTAAAAAAAATGGCTTGTTCTCTGAAAAAAAAAGGTCACGTTTTTTTCTTGAAACTGGTAAAATAATGTGCCAGTGGGGTAAGCAAAATTAACTTGCTTTTAAACTGTTTTACTCACTCCACTCACAGGTTTTTAGATGAAATTCATTTATTTCTGAAAACAAGACAAAATAATTCCTGTCTAGAAAATGCTTCTTGTTTTAACTTTAAAGCAGTTCACGTTTCCTGGAGCATAGAAACAGTTTGAGAGGCTGTGGTGGTAAGACACTGAAAAAGCGTCAGTAATTTCTAATTCATCCAGTTTTTATCTGACTGTTAGGGGCAACCCTCCAAGATGGTAAGAAGAAGGGTTAAATGAACTGAAATGCACATTCACTCTGGAATCAACTCTCGTTTAATAAAATAAATAACACAAATAAACACAAACACCCGTGGTAGGGCAAAACCTTACATAAAATATACTTAAGCAAAAGTAAAACTAACTAACAAATAAACATTAACTCAAAGGACAATCAACAATTGTTATCCAGCCGGCTGCTGGGGAGCAAATACAAAAATAAATACTTTTCAAAACTGAGCAGAGACCGATCAAAACAACAGGCTTACCAGACACAGATCAATATTACAAATATTAAATAATGAACCCGCACCAGGAAGGGGGAGCAGGGGCCTTAAGAAGGCAGCGGCCAAACAAGGAAACAGTTAACCAGACATGAGGAACAGGTGGGGCACATGAGGGCAATTAACAAAGACACAGGATGAAAACACACACAGGCGAAGAGGCCAGAATAAAAGGTACAAGAGGGTGGAAACACAGACAAAGAGGAAGAGCAGGCAGGAAGGGGCAGGAACAAAAGAGAGTTTCCTAAATAAAAGACTGGGAAAATAACAAAATAAATGTAACTGGGGAAAGAACCTAACACTGACAGACATCACTTTAAAATAGCATGGAAACCCTGTTTTGAGTAACTACTTAACTGAAGGGAAAAGTTTATGTATTTAACATATTTTTAACATTTAAGTTAACATATCTTTTTAAAAAGTTAAGTGTTAGCTGATCATGTTAATGAAGAAAAGTTCTTTATTGATTTACTATATTTTTGTAATCTGTCTCTAAATGTTATATATATGTTGATTTTTAAATTATTTATTGAGTTAGGTGTACTAAATTAATTTATTAAGTCACGAATAAATGGATTTAGCGAATCCCAGAGGTCACCAAGCTTTCTCCTGGCGGCGCCGGTGTCCTGCGGAGATTAATTTACCGTAAAAAACACAACTGAACAAGATAATCAATGTCTAAGGTATACTTCAAACTTTCACAAAGACGTGTTGAGCAAAGATTGATCTAAACTTTGCTGGACACCGGTCCTCCATGACTAAGAAGTTTGGTAACCCCTGGTGTATACTGTCAAGATAACAAATGTTTTTATTTGTTGGTTTTGGAAATCAGGGTTATTGCTCCAAATTTAACTTTCTTAACTTTATATTGAAATGAATCCAAACAAATGTATTTTGAAGTTGTAGGAAAATCGCATTGCATTTAATCAAATTAAATTTAATGCAATCCTGTTCTAAATGGCTATTTTATATTTTGTTGAAATGCTATTAGTAGATTAAACAATTAAATATTTTATTCACTACCAAACATCTATAAATGCATAGAAAACCTCACAATTATAAATGGTCTACTAATTCTGTTCATAGCTATTTATTTTTTATATATTAGCATGAAAGTATACATTATATATGAAATCATGATTATTGTTTCTCACTAATTTCATCATTTCTATTGACAGAATTTGTTACGAAGAAAGTAATTAAATATGTTTGGCGTGTTTTAGGAAAGTCAGAATCACAATATGTAGCTGCAAATGACGAAAAATGTAAATAAATAATAATGACTTATAGTCTTTATATATCCCCTAACTATCAATGTATTCTGGAAGTTACAACTCAAAATCCTTAAATCATAATCAAATATTTGAATAAAAAAAAATTATTTTTCACTCCTAAATGTTTAAGGGCTTTTTTGGACTAGGAACAAGACAAGCTCTGAGTGAGAAGCATTTTTGCAGAGCATTTATAAATAACTTAATTTGTTTTTCAGTGAGCGTGAAGAATTTGATTCAAGGATTAAGTTTCATTTGAAGAAGACTGGAAATCCCTTTTAATATTGTTGGCAATAAATAAATGTTTAAAAAAATCAAATGTTGTCTGGGTTTTTGTTTGTCAGGTAAATAGTCCTTGGAATTTTAGAAAGGAATGAATTGTTTGTCTAAAATTATTCATTGTCTGGTAATAAATACCACTGCATTCTCATTAAAGCATATCATTAATTCATATTACATTCCATTGTTTGTTCATAATTTTGTTTTCGACAAATGCATATCTCTATATGAAAAGAATACATTTAATCATTACATTTTCACAATAAATAATACAATAATTTGATGAGTGTATCTCGTGTATATTTAAACTCTTTCTGATACATTAACGTGACGTTAAAAAAGTATGTAGGACATTTAATAATGTGGAAGCGCTCCCTCTACTGGACGCATCAGGAACTGGGCAGTAAAACTGTCTGGTCCTTAAAACTGCTTGGATCCAAGATTGCAGACGCCCAGTATAGGAATAAGTTTATTTCTGCGTCCTCTTTATTTCACGGATAATTTATGGATACTTCCAGTTCATTGGAAGGGAAATGATCTTTTAGTAGAACACGAGTGACTGTGATGTTTTATATAAACTAACCACGAGAGGGCACTAGTGAGCCTGAACTTTACTGTAAAAGTGAATAATTGATGTCATGTCGTGTGCTTTCTGCTGTTTGCCATGTGCTGCTCCAGTTAATAAAATGATCTAAAATTGATCTCTCTCAAGATCTCCATTTAGGGATGTCCCGAACGAAGCTTCAGAAGCAGGTGAAGCGTTTACTACAAAAGAACAAACTGCGTTGAAGCTTCGAAGTGTTTTTACATCGTGTTCCACTTCGCCCTCTGGTGGCCAAAAGAATTCCCTACGCTGTGTTATTCACACGTTTTGGTCATTGTAGGTTTTATTTGTATATGTAATAAACATGATGTAATTAGCAGATGATGATCACATATTAATCATGACACTTTATTACGAGTGTCAAGACTGAAGGGTTCCCACTCTTGAGGCCGGGGTCTCTTGAGAGCATTTTTCTATCGATATTAAAAAAACGATGTGAGCTGAGGACGGCGTTTACAAGCAGCAAACATGTTTGTAGTTGAGGAAGAACTTTTATTATTTTTGGGACCGTGGTTTTAATTTAGAGTCATACAACAGATATTGAAACGTCATTTTTAAATCATAATATATTTACAATAAAACACCATATAAAATCATGAAATGCATGAAAATGATGGATATAATTGTAACATTGGACGGCTGGCATAGACATCATATACATATCTATAGACAGCAGGTATGGGACAGCCAAAGGACAAGTGAAAACTCAACACATGCTTTGAAGCTGGGTGTCGAGCGCCCCATCCCTGCCTTTATTTACTCCAGACACATCAAAATTGGCGGCAGGATGGTTGAAGAGGATTGTTGAAGAAAACAATTGAACGTGTTAAAGTTTGCAAAGGAAGTTCTATGGGAGGTTTCAAAGGATGGCTTCTGTAAAGTGTTGCTTTTCCAAACCCTTTTTTCCTCGTCCTGGTGAACCTGCTATACCTCTTTCTACATGAAGATGTTTGAGAATTTCATGCTGGTGATAAATGCAAGTGGGGGGTGCCTGGCCAGAAGCCAGAAAATGAGTCTTATTCATTGTCTGAGAACACAATGTTTTGCCTAATGCTGGTGACACTTTTGGAAATTGCAAGACCATGTTTTGCCACAAAAGAATGTGGTGCTGGAAAGGCAAGCCTTCAGAAAACGAACACAGAGGGTTGATGAAACCATAGTACAATATGCTGCTGCTTTGAGAGACTTGGCTACTACATGTGAGTTGAAAGCTTGAATTCAAGAAAGACTTTTGCTAGAGTCTAAATAGAGGTTGGAATCTGCCGTTACACTGATGGAGGCTGCTGAGGTTCAAGCAAAGGTGATGATAGCAAATAATTCTACCTCAGTACAAGCAATACACACCTCACATGCGGCCGGTAGACAACGTTCAAAGATGAGAAACAAGTTTCCTACTTCACCAAAACCTTCTGCTTCAGTACATTCAGCACAAACATGTTTTCTCTGTGGGTCTGAGAAGCTTCTTGCTAAAGCCAAATATTCCCCAGCTGGATCTGCTACATGTGAAAATTATCACAAGACGGAACATTTTTCTAGAGTTTGTCGTTCCGTTTCAGTTTAACTCCATTCACTTGAGATGCCAGGAGTTTGCATACTCCATATTTCTGCTGGAAAGAATCGTTTGATGTGTGATGTGATCAAAGAAGCTCCTCAAGTTCTAAACCCAGTTACTTTTCAACTTACTCTGGTTCATCCGTATCCATCTTGCCAAAAACAAATCTATGACCAGTATTTCAGTACTGTGCCATTACAACCTCCTACAATTCGCTTGGTTACATCTTCAAAGGAACCAATTCAGTGCTTTGATGCTTACCCTCAACAGTGTCCAAGTATGGTCTTTCCTGCCCTGCTCACATCTTCATAGTGGAAATTCCCCTGCATTGCTAGACATCGACCTGATCAAGGGACTCTGGCTGAAGTTGATGGATATAATGTGTTTCCACCTCCACACATTGCTTCTGTGTGTGCTCCGTCTACTCCAACGTTACAAACTGTAGGATGTGTTAAGAACTTTGCTCACAAGGTAAACATTTCTGCTTCAGTGCCTCCTCTGAGAAACAAATGACGTCGTTTTGCTGTGAGAGACTCTGTATCTGCAGAATTACCAAGGTTTCTGAAAGCGGATGTGATTGAGAAAATTAATTCCTCTCTTGGGTGTCTCCTGTAGTAGTAGTTCAGTAAAAGACTGGTGGAATTCGTGTGTGGGTTTACGAGGACCCAATAAAGGAGTGGATAGCTACCGTTTGCTACACGTGGACGAGATGATGGCATTGTCACAAGGTGCAACGGTTTTCTCAACTATTGATGTAGAAAGTGCCACTTCATGAGGTCCGCCATGACCTGACTGCAATTATTACACACAAAGGTTTATTATGATTTAAACGGGTTACGTATGTTTCTGCTCCTTGTGCATTTCAGAAAATGATGACCATTGTTCTGGACGGAGTTTGAAATGTTGAAAACTATTTGGATGACAGTATTGTATGGGCACATAACATGCAAGAACATGAATAAGAGAAGTGTTGAAACGCCTCAATGATGCTGGCTTGCAGATTAACCAATCGAAATGTTCTTAGGCCACACAGTAACAGCACGAGGAATTCAACTGGATCAAGGATCTCTCTTAAATACTGGAAGCACCTGCACCGACGGAATCAGTTCAGCTTCGTTCTTTACTTGACCTACTTTCCTGGTATTGTAAGTTAATTCTGAACTTTGCTTCAGTTGTTACGACACTACGCATCTCTCTGAAAGCTGAGCATAGATTCTGCTGGTCTGAAGAAGCAGAAAACAGCCTAAAAATAGCTACTTGTACTCAGTCCTGCTTTGTAATTTTTGACTCAAAGCTGCCAGTAGTCATATCACCGATGGATCTGAACTTACCATTGCTTTTGCGTCTAGAACATTAACGTTTGCTGAACAGAAGAATGCAATTGAGAAAGAGAGGACATGCTTATGGGGCGTATTTCATACTTTGGGCAGATCATCAACCGCTAACTACATCACTCTACTAAAGGAACCGGTCGCGCTGGTTTGCGCTTTGTTAGATGGGCTGCTCGCTTCTTATCTTTCCATTATACAGTTCAGAACCGTGCAGGGTCCGAGAACTACGCTGCAGATTGCTTGTCTCTCTTACCCTTACTGCATAAGGAAGAAGAAATACAAGATGCAGAACCCGAATTTGTTGCTATGGTGACCACTGCTGTATCTAAAGATGAGTTTGTTTGGAACAAATACACAGTGGATGCCCCCTTTGTCCAATGCTCTGTGGATCAGTGGAAATCGTCTAGATGTACTCCTAGAGGTGCGAGATGTGTTTGTCACTATTGCACATGAAGGGCATCAAGGAATGATGAGAACCAAACAAACTTAAGAGAATCACACAGGTGGCCTAGAATGGATATCTGTGATGAAGAAAAAAAATTGTTTCTTCTCAATTTGCCTTTCCTTGGACAAAACTGTAACATTTACATCTGTTTCCAAACAACCTGTTGCCTTACCTTCAACTTCTTTGGAAAACCTGTTAATCGACATTGTGGAACCTTTAGAAACGGCTTCCTGGGAATGTAGTTATGCTCTGATGCTGACAGACTATTACAGCAAATGGGTTTGAGGTAGCTTTCACCTCGAGTAACATCTGTCTTTAGCAGACATGTAAACCAACAGCTTTTGTGAGTGATAATGGACCTGTTGTAGAATGTGGGAAGCAAGGGTCTTTGGACCGGATTGAGGCCAAGACGAGGAGAATTTCAAGCAACGTGTTTATTGTGCCACCAGTTGATATGTGAACAAACCATAACGAAAGCAACAAAATAACTTCAGTATTTACAAATTAACACCCTGAATCTACAAAACAGAAAAGAACAAATGCTCAATGGCCAAAACCTTGCTGCTATACTGGGCACAGCTAAAGCTAACTGAGCAGTTGTTGTAGAAGATGAGTTTAGCAGGTGAAACTCAATCAAAAGTAGTGATAGCTCCGGCAAAACAGTCGCGTCGGTGCCTGTGTCGAGCTCGCGAACAAAAACCTTTTGTCGGTGCACGTACGGCTTTGTGAGTCACGTGACCGATACAGGAACTGTTTTATCGGACAGTGACACACCGAACCGTGTTTATAAGGAAACGCATCTGTCAACAGCTTTTTCTACCAAAAAGCATCTCTGATCTTTCGTGGTTCAGTGTGAAATTGATTCATTTAAAAATTATGGAGCAGGGGGCGCTGTCGAGCTCACCATAGAGTAAGACGTGTTGTCAGGAAGCTCCGATAGATATTAAAAATTTATTCAGTTTATCTTGAAATTTCAGTTTTTTTTTTTTATGAAAATATAGTTGCTGTGATTCGGGGGGTAAGCACGGGGGGTAGCTATTCTGGTCCATAAAAATGTTCAGTTCTCACCTATTCACACAGTTCCTGACAAAAATGGCAGGTATATATTTGTTGGAACGCTTGTAGAAACAAAGGTTTTATTAGTAAACATCTATGCACCAAATTTTGACGACCCAGAGTTTGAAAATAAACTATTAAGTAACCTTCTCTTTCTTAACACCCATTTACTAATTTTGGGGGGTGCCTTGAATTGTGTTTTAAATCCCATATTAGACAGGTCTAGTTCCCGTGCAGTAACACAGTCTGGAATGTCTAAAGCATTCTCATATTTCATGCAACAAACTGGTCTCATAGATCCATGGAGGCTCCGCGACCCTGAGGTTAAAAAATTCTCTTTTTTCTCTCCAGTGCATCACTCCTACTCCCGGATCGACTATTTTTTATTGACAATCTTAATGCTGGATATTAATCTCTCACTAAACAATTCCACAAAATCCTCATTGAGGTTCAACTCACATCTCCTCGCAGATAAAGAATTCTCCACCTTTATTTCAAAGGCTATTGATGAATTTTTGCTATTTAATCAGCAGGAAAATACCTCTCATTCACTTTTATGGGAAACTCTTAAAGCTTATCTTAGAGAGCAAATCATATCATATTCCACTTTCACAAATCTGAAACATAGAACCAAACTTAAGGAAATTCTATCTGATATTACCCAGCTAGATCAGAACTATGCATCTCACCCATCCCCCGATCTACTTAAACAACGTGCAGATCTTCAAGTGGAGTTTGACCTCCTCTCATCTAAAGAAACAGAAACACATGCTGCTTCAAACTCTGGGATCATACTATGAACACGGAGATAAACCGAGCTAGCTATTAGCACATCAGTTGAAACGGCAGACAGCATCGCGGCTAATTCCGCAAATCAAGGATGAACCTAATCTCACTCTCACAGACCTCATTAAGATTAATGCTGTGTTCAAATCATTCTATGCCTCCCTTTATAAATCTGAATATATTTCAGACAGTAATAAACTAGATGAATATCTTAATAGCATTAATTTTCCCACAATAACTGCAGAATTGCTTGAGGGTCTGGACTCTGCGCTTGAGGAAGTTAGGATTGCGATACAGACAATGCAATCTAATAAAACCCCTGGTCCGGATGGGTTTCCACTCGAGTTCCTTAAAAAATTAAAGACAAACTAGCACACTTGCTTCTAGAGGTTTTTGGAGAGTCACTGGACCGGGGCTTATTACCACCAACATTTAATCAAGCAACAATATCCCTTCTTTTGAAGAAAGACAAAGACCCCCCCCCCCCCACTGTGGTTCTTACAGAGCACTTTCACTGCTCAATGCTGGTGCAAAAGTCCTGGCAAAAATAATCCCACTCCGCTTGGAGAACATCCTGCCACAAATCATTTCTGAGGAACAGACGGGTTTTATAAAGGGTCCGCACTCATTTTTCAACACTCGACTACTTTTCAGTATAATCCACTCCAAGCAAACATCCACCGATCCTGAGGTAGTAGTCATTAGATGCAGAAAAGCATTTGATAGAGTTGAATGGGAGAAACTATTTGCTGTTTTAAAGAAATTTGGGTTTGGTGATTAGTTAATCTCATGGTTCCAACTTTTGTATAAATCCACACAAATAAAGTTAGATCTGGTTACTTTCACTCGGGCCGTGGCACCAGACAGGGGTGCCCTGTGTCTCCTCAGCTCTTTGCCCTTGCCATAGAACCCCTGTCCATAAAGCTCAGATCATCAGCTGCCTTTAAGCGTATATTCCACAAAGAGATAAAATCTCTCTATACGCTGATGATCTGTTATTACATGAGACCGACCCATCAACCTCTATTCCTGATATTCTGGCTCTATCTTAAATGAATTTGGTACATTCTCAGGATATAAATGGAATTTTCATAAGAGCGAGTGTTTTCCAGTTAATAGAATGGCATCACAATTACAGAATCTAAACTTACCTTTCAAATTCAGCTATTCTGGTTTCAAACATCCTGGAATTGCAGTAACTCCATCACTACCAAAGCTCTTAGATGCAAACTTCTCCCCACTTATATCCAACATAAAACTAAACCTCCAAAGATGGAGCGCTCTACCTCTGTCTCTAATGGGAAGAACCAATGGCGTTAAAATGAATATTCTGCCCAAATTTTTATATCTCTTTCAACCACTTCCGCTGTTTTTACCAAAATATTTTTTTGACTCCTTAGATAAAACTATTGGTTCCTTTTTGTGAAGTGGAAAACCAGCTAGAATTCATAAAACTCTTCTGCAAAGATGTAATCTTGGGGGTGGATTGTCACTCCCAAACTTTCAAATGTATTACTGAGCCGATCACATTGAAAAATGACATTTTTGGAAAGGTAGAGAAACTGTCATGTGACACGGCGTCTCTCCATGCTTTAATCTGTTCATCACTTCCGAATAAATCTTCACAGTACACAGACAATCCAATTGCTCTAAACACAATTAAAATTTGGTTTCAGTTTAGGCAGCACTTCAAATTTAAATCCTTGTCAGCACTAGCCCCCTGGATAAAAATCATTTGTTCTCTCCGTCTCTTTTAGACTCAGGGTTCTCTCTCTGGCATAGCAAAGGTATCAAAACACTTTATGAAGGGGGCACCTTTAAAAGTTTCTCCAGCTTATCACAAGAATATGGATTACCTCCGGCTCACTTCTTCAGATATCTCAAAGTCTGCAGCTTTACAACGAAATGTTTTCCCAATTTTCCTTCTACACCCTCCAAGAAACCTTGAGAACACTTGTTCATATTCAATCCATTTTATACGGCTACATACTCTCCCTTAATTACTGTAAATTAGATAGGATCAAAAGTGCCTCGGAGCAGGAACTGGGATTACAACTCAGTGGAGTGGGATTTAAACAGAATTCGGACTACATCTTGTGCCCTCCTCTCACTCCTTCAACTAAAAGTTGTGTACAGGATACACTTTTCCAAATCAAAGCGGGGAAAATTCTACCAGGAAGTCGAGGACCGGTACGATCGGTGTAATGCCTCTCTCTGCCGTCTAAGCCACGTGTTTTTTCTTCGTCCCAATCTTAAATCATTCTGGACTGCATTTTTCCACACTCTATCTTCCATACTTGACATACAGCTGACACCATGTCCATTAATAGCAATATTTGGTATCCCAAGTGAATCTTTGTCCCTGAGCTCTGGTCAAATGGATGTTCTCGCCTTTTCATTCCTATTGGCCAGGATCTGCATACTCCTGTATTTGAAGAAAGTTCAATGCCCCTCCATCTCACAGTGGCTTAAAGATCTGATGCTTCACCTCAAGTTGGAGAAAATCAAATTCACGCTTAGGGGGTCCACTGAAAAATTCTTTACTAGATGGCAACCAACTATCTCTTACTTCAAGGGACTGCAGGTGTTACCGGACTAAATACCCAAACATTTATTTGCACCAAGAAGTATATAGTATTCTGACCATACCACGATGCGGAATGATGCTGTCTGGGGAGTTGAGGGGTTATCGTCTTTGTTTCTTGTTATTTTTATATTTATCTTGGTTTTATTTCGGGTTTTGGTTATTGATTCCACCTTCAGATTTCTCTGTATTTCCTTCGACATGGGTTGAGACCATCAGAAAATGTAAACTGCTGTTTGTAAATGTACGTTACCTTTAAAATTTTCAATAAAAAAAATTATGGAGCAGCTTTAAGCGAAAAGAAAGGTCTCCGCCGTGTGGGATCATTTTAATCTCCTATCGGAAACTAAGGTATTCGTCATCTGTGCCATGTGAACGCGTTTCTTCGACAGCTGGAGAAGTTGTGTCAAAGAAGCGAAACAGACTCAATTTCAAAACATTGGAAAAAAATGTTTTAAATAAAAAGTTGAAGGAAACAAGTTCAGTAAAACAATTTAAACCAGTCAACAAGCCTCATCATCACATGTTCACTTAGATCTTCACATTATTTATTGATTGTATGTAAGACATTTAAAATCTTGATGAAGATATGAAATCATACAATGAAAGATATTATTGTATATTCTAGGCCTGCAGGGATTTTTAAAGTCCAGCAGGTGTCAGTATTCAGCAGCACAGTATCAATACAGTTTACCAATGTGTCGAAACGTGTCGCGACGCCTCATCTACCCATCACTACCTCAAACAAAGCCCTTGTCAGAGCTGGTGCTCTCCTTGGCAGCAATAGATTCACCACCACAGCCCAGCATGAGCTCACATGTGTCCTCCAGCCTCCCTCCTGGTCGAATAAACATGCTCTGTTTTAAAGGAGAGCACAAGGAACCAACAGGTAAATAAAACTAAAGCAATCCACTCAAATAAAGTAAATAAATATTCAAATTACTTTTATACCAAATCATCACAAATATATCAAAGCAACTCTTTACACAATATACAAGTTGAGAGCATTTTATTTAATCTCTGTGGCTTCAGGGCCGGGTGCTTTACCCAGCATACTCCCACCAGAGCCCAGTAGAGATGTCTATTGGTGAACGAACTATGGGACCAAGTGCAGCCCAGCACCCTTTTATATTTAGTACAATGTTACGTGCTTTTTTAAAAAAAATCCCCGTCTGACGTTTGACACGGGTGTATGAAGGTTTTAAATGTTAATTCTCCGTTCTCTTGCTTTATTTATTCACCGTTTTCCCTGTTTATGGTTATGTACTTTCTTTGTCCCCAGGGGGAGCTGGTGTGTGGAGGTGTGGGAGGACCTGGCCTGGCACAAGGTTCTTTTTGCTGTGATGGTTTTGCACTGGTTTATATTGGAGTGAATGAGTGGATTTGAGTGTGCTCTACAGGGATCGGCTTCTCCTCCCTCCTCAGCAGCTGCTGCCCTGTGATTTGGTTCATGTGAATGAATGATGGAAGGAAGTTTGTGCTTCTTAAACAAATGTATATTAGATTTAAATAAAGCAAATGTGACTCGGAACTGTCTCAAGCTCTCGTCATTTCACGAACCTGTGTGATTATCCCTGTGTTCACCCTAACTCTCTGGATTGGGCCCCAGAGTGGCGTCTGCATTGTTTTCTCTCAGTTCCTGACTCTCTGTGAACCTCGTGTTCTCCACGCCTCCTACTGCCACACATGGAAGACCTAGGAGTAATCTCCAAAGTAGAGCAACCTGCAGACCAGTGTGCTGGAATATTCCCAGTACCAAAAGTAAACACTACAGAGGTCTGTATTTGTGATGGTTTGACTAAATTGAACCAGTGACTGAAAAGAGAAACACTTGCTTCCATCAGTGTGTTGCCAGCAAACAAATAAAATAACTCTGACACCACAGTCCTTTAATTTGTTGACATTTATTCAGATAAATAACAAAGAAAATAAAGATTTACTTATTCACATTAAAGTACACAGAAAAAAAAAATAAGAAACAGTGGGTTTCTCTCAGGGGAAAAATTCTCACCCTCACCACTAGCAGTCAGTATGACGCCTTGGAACACTGTCAACAACAACAGTCACTACTAAATTACGGTGTCAGTTACCGAGTCTAGCAATTCTTTCTTATGAAAACCCTAATCCAATAGGTTCTAAATAATATAGTGTAGTGGCCTCTTTAAATGAACAAAATCTAACAAGAACAATAAACTACATAAAACACGGTAGTGGCATTCCTATGAACACAAAATCACACACTAAATATCCATCCTTTACACATGGAAAACATGTTCTTGCATTACGTACGCATCGGGAAACAATAACACAATAAACATGACACTTTCATGTGTTAAGATACTTCAGGAGCTCATAATCACTCACCCTTATTGCAACCATGCACTCTCGGAAATATCACGTGATCAGAACGCTCTTGGGTTTATCTCGGAAACCTAACATTCCGAAGTACAAATTTTGCATTCAGAAAAGGATGTCAGCTCTCTTTAACTCATAATTGTATGAGGACTACTGTTTTACTCACACTTCTCTTGTTTCTTAACCCGATGACTGCAGATTCACACTGTTCCTCGTGCTACCTTTCTCTGCTCACCTTCCGGATTATTTCCTAATTACGTGATGACGTAAACCGCAGGTTCACAGACTAAAATCGTCATCACTTGGTTATGTGACATTCTCCCCTGCCTAGCAGTCAACGTCCTCGGTGACATTATAGGAATTTCTCAGTTCCTTCACTGCTTCCCTGAAGAACACGGTTCCTAGCTGTAGAATCATTTGGGACACTTCATTGTGATTCAAAACAGACTTCGGCTCATGATGGGGATTAGAATGCTTTCCTAAATTACTTCTTGCACTTTGTCTGGGTGCAGGCAAACTTTGAGTCCTAACATCCTCTTTAGGCTCCTCGTTTTCTTCCCTAATCTTCACATTAGGCTCCTGAGACACTTTTAGCATTTCCCTCTCCTCTTCACTTTCAGGTTCACTCCTGACTGAATCAGTTTCTTCCCTGGGTTCAAGACATTCCAGGAAGAATTCACCATCTTCATCTCTATCCTCTTGCACTTCCGCAAGTAGAGGTTTCTCTTTTTGCACTTGCAATTTAGCTTTTCCCTTGCCACTCACTGGAGATTCCTCACACACACATGGTCTAAGGTCAACCCTGTTCACTCTCTTAAGAGGATCTCCTTCCACAGGCTCCACAGCATATGTAGTACCTTGCACCTCAACTACTCGATATTGAGTTGGATTCCAGGAATCTTGTATTTTATGTCTTCCTAGAGGTCTATTCCTGAGATAAACAACCTGACCAAGCTCAATGGACGGGCAGTATGATTTGGTGTTGGCAAGCTCAATTCTCTCTGCTGCTTTCCTTTCGGAATAGATCCTAGCACGCTCGTGAGCCTCCCTCAACCGATTCTGGTGTACGGCCAACCAATCATGACTGGACTTTTCTTGCTCCGATCTTCCGAGCAAACCATCCACAGGCAAGTGAGGATCTACCCCAAACAAGAGGTAAAATGGTGAGTATCCCGTTGTAGAGTGTGGAGTGACATTATAAGCATAAATGAGTTCCGACAGATGATCAAGCCAACGTCGTTTGGATTCTGGAGGGAGGGTTCGAAGCAACTCATGTAACGTGCGATTGAATCGCTCACACTGAGCATTTCCCATAGGGTGATATGGAGTGGTTCTGCTCTTTTTTACCCCATACAACTTACACAGCTCAGCAATTAACTCACTTTCAAAATTCCTCCCCTGATCCGAATGTAACCTTTCCGGCACCCCAAACTTCATGAACCATTCTCTCAAGAGTATTTTAGCGGTAGTGTCAGCTTTCTGGTCTCGAGTCGCAAATGCTTGTGTGAACTTTGTGAACACATCAGTGATGACAAGCACGTTTTCTTTTCCATCAGTTGATGGCTCTAAAAGAGTGAAATCAACGGCAATCACCTCCAACTGTCGACTGGCTAGAAATGATCTCATGGGGGGTTTCACTTTGGGCTGTGGCATCTTTGTCAGGATGCAACGCTGACAATCCTTGACCCACTTCTCTACATCCCGATACATTCCCACCCAATAACACCGGGGTTTCAACAAGTGCAATGTTCTCTCAATTCCCTGGTGCCCCATGGAATTGTGTACACACTCCAACACTTGCTTTCTCAATGAAGCTGGTACAATTAAACTGCCAACACTCTCCATGCTGAACCTGCTCAACTACACGGTACAACAATCCCTCCTTTTCCCTCACTCATTTCCATTGCTTGAGCAAAGACTTCACGTTCTTACACAGAGTTTGCAACTCTTTGCCAACGGGTTTCTTTTTCTTTTCCCAGAACACCCTGAACGCTTTTAGAACTGGATCTTTACTCTGGAACTCAACCAATTGTCCCTTTGAATATCCAGGCCAAACTGAAGTACTACCTTGGATGTCAGGTCGTGTCGACTTGTCGCACTTGTCGCACCTCACATTTCTTCATCCCCTCTTGGACCAGCTCTTCTCCCAACACAGTTCCTCGACCTTGAATTCGACAGATAGTGACACAGTCATCGTACTCTGCCTCCTCAGGGTCTACGGGTGGCTCCCCTGCCAAAGGCTGCCTAGACAACGCATCTGCAGCATGATTACACCGCCCAGGTCTGTACTGCACATCAAAATCAAATGCTGCCAGTTGCGCTACCCACCTTTGTTCCAGCGCTCCAAGCTTAGCTGAATTCAAATGACACAATGGGTTATTATCAGTGATGACAGTGAATTTGGATCCTAACAAATAACTCCTAAACTTATCAGTCACTGCCCATTTGAGACCCAGTAGTTCCAATTTCATGCTACTGTAATTTTTGTCATTCCTCTCTGCATTCCTCAATCGCCTGCTTGCATAGCATATCACCCGTTTTTGTCCTTCCTGATTCTGTGAGAGGACAGCGCCCAAACCCTGGTTACTGGCATCCGTCTCCAGAATAAACGGTGCAGAAAAGTCAGCAAACCCCAGGACGGGTGCTGTAGTCAACCTTTTCTTCAGAGTGTCAAAGGAAGCTTGGCACTCCTCACTCCAACCCAGCCTCACTCTCTCATTAGCTTGAGAAGCAGGACCTGCCCTCAAGCCATGGTTAACTAGATCATTTAACAGTCCTGCAATCTGCGAAAACCCTGCTACAAATCTTCGGTAGTACCCGCAGAACCCTAGAAATGATCGGAGAGCTTTCAAGGTATCTGGCACTGGCCATTGTTCCACAGCAGCGATCTTGTTGGGGTCTGTTGCTATTCCCTCAGCAGACACCTGATGTCCCAAGAAGGTTACTACTGGCTGTACAAAATGACATTTCCCAACTTTTACCTTCAGTCCCGTATCTTGAAGTCTCTGTAACACTGCAACCGTCCAGATAGACCAACATAATCTGGAAGATCAAGTCACTCATCGTGGTTTGCATTAGCCTCTGAAAAGTGGCAGGTCCATTACACACTCCCATCGGCATCCGTAGATGTTCATAAAGCCCGAATGGTGTTACAAAGGCAGTCTTATGGCTATCTCTCTCTGACATGGCTACTTGATGATATCCACTCAATTGGTCAATGCTTGAGAAGAATTTAGCACCACAGAGTGCGTCAAAACTCTCATCCACCCTGGGAAGGGGAAAAGCATCTCTACGGGTTTTCAGGTTGAGTTTGCGATAATCAACACACAACCTAATTCCTCCATCACTTTTCTTCACCAGCACTACTGGTGACGCGTATGGACTCATGCTCTCTTTAATTACGCCTTTACGCAACAATTGAGCAATATGCTCCTTAGCCTTAGGATGGTGAATGATCCTTTACCACTAAAAACCCACAGTTTGGAATGATTCTACCCATGGTCTCAATCTCTAATTCTAGATACCCAAGGTATGGAATATCCAAGCCATTAGCAGCTGTAAGTCTCAGCCATCCAGCCGTGGACAAGATGTCCTCATCATCCCCCCTAGATGTTGTCTGAAAAAAGTCTCTGACAGAGTACTCACCTGGCTGCCAGTATCTAATAAACATTTGACTTCCTGATTAAGGATTTTGATCGTCACTTGTGGACACGTCCCTACAGCTCTCTCCAGTAGCTTTTCTTTGCTTGAATCAGTAGGTGGTCCCCGGATTGCACTGCTCGCAGCTACGCGTGTTGCTTCATTAACAGGCTCATCAGAACTGAGTTCTAGTCGTCTTTGGCTTGGCTTTTGAGGACATTGTTGCGCTATGTGACCTGGCTCTTGACACTTTAAACATATGGGCTTGCCATCATCAAAGTCAAGTCAAAGTCAAAGTCAAAGTCTACTTTATTGTCAATTCTGCTATATATACAGTGCATACATACAGAGAATTGAAATTGCATTACTCTCAAACCCTAGATGTGAACAAGTAACGTTTAACATTAACAATAACAGGACATTAGATAAATAGACCAAAAAAATAAACAATAAATTCCTATGTGTATATACAAAAATACAGATATTACAGATGTCCAGTATGACATATGATACATATGAAGTATGAGATAAGTGACTCTTATATGAATAGACAAAAATAAACAATATTCCTATGTATATATACAAAATACAGATATTGCAGATGTCCAGTATGACATATGATACATATGATGTATGAGATAAAGTGACTTATGAGGATAAGTGGCAGTGCAGATAGTGCAAACCAGAGAAATAATCAGTGCAATTGGTGTGGTGCAAGACCTTAATAATCTGCTTATAGAGACCCATGTCCAAAGAGTCAACATTTGTGAGGTAGATGGAAGAGGAGGGAAACCGTGGAGGGGTTCCGGAAGAGGGGGCAGAGTCTGGAGGGAGTTCAGCGACTTGACAGCTTGGTGCATGAAGCTGTTCTTCAATCTACTGGTCCTGGCCTGAAGACTGCGTAGTCTCCTCCCTGATGGCAGCAGACTGAAGAGGCTGTATGATGGGTGGGGTCACCAGCAATGCGGAGGGCTTTGCGGGTGAGACGGGTGGAGTAGATGTCCTGGAGGGAGGGGAGAGAGACACCAACGATCTTCTCAGCTGCTCTCACTATGCGCTGAAGTGTCTTGCGGCAGGATGCGTTGCAGGCTCCGTACCACACAGTGATGCAGCTTGTCAGGACGCTTTCAATGGTGCCTCTGTAGAAGGTGCACATGATGGGGGTTGGGGCTCTGGCTCTTCTCAGTTTGCAGAGAAAATAGAGTCGCTGCTGTGCTTTTTTGGTCAGTGCTGTGGTGTTGGCAGTCCAGGAGAGGTCATCAGTGATGTGCACACCCAGGAATTTAGTGCTGCTCACTCTTTCCACAGTCACACCATTGATGGTCAGAGGAGCATGCTGTGTGTGTGTTCTCCTGAAGTCAACAACAATCTCCTTCGTCTTCTCCACATTCAGAGAGAGATTGTTGTTACCGCACCACCTGGCCAGGCGGCTCACCTCGTTCATGTAGTTGGTCTCATCACAATTACTAATAAGACCAACCACAGTTGTGTCATCTGCAAACTTGATGAAGAGGTTGCTGTTGTGTGTCGGTGTGCAGTCATGGGTCAGCAGCGTAAAGAGGAGGGGGCTTAGCACACATCCTTGAGGGGCCCCAGTGTTCAGAATGATGGTGCTGGATGTGTTGCCGCCGACCCGTACTGCCTGAGGTCTCCCTGTCAGGAAGTCCAGCAGCCAGTTACACAGCGATGTGTTGAGTCCCAACTGAGACAGTTTGTAAGTGAGCTGTTGAGGGATGATTGTGTTGAAAGCTGAACTGAAGTCTATGAACAGCATTCTAACATAAGAGTCTTTTTTGTCCAGATGTGTTAGTGCTGTGTGGAGGGCAGTGGCAATGGCGTCATCGGTAGAGCGGTTCGACCGATATGCAAACTGGTAGGGGTCCAGGGAGGGGGGGAGGACAGACTTGATGTGGTGCATGACTAGGCGCTCAAAGCACTTCATGAGGATGGAAGTAAGTGCGACTGGGCGGTAGTCGTTGAAGCAGGATGGAGATGATTTCTTCGGGACTGGAATGATGGTGGTGGTTTTGAAGCATGTGGGGACAACAGCCTGACTCAGTGAGATGTTGAAGATGTCTGTGAAAACATCGGTGAGTTGAGCTGCACAGTCTCTCAGGACATGACCAGGAATTTTGTCAGGGCCCGGTGCTTTGCGTGCGTTGATCCTGCTGAGGGATCTTCTCACGCTGTCCGTGGACAGTGTCAACATCTGGTCATCAGGAGGAGGTGGAGTCTTCTGTGCAGTGCTGTTGTTGTGTGCCTCAAAGCGGGCAAAGAAAGTGTTCAGCTCATTTAACAGGTGGGTGGAGTTGTCACAGGTCCGCGGCGGGGGCTTGTAATCCGTGAGGGACTGAATCCCCTGCCACAGGCTCCTGGTGTCACTGCTATCGCTGAATCGGTGGGCTATCCTCCTGGAGTACTGTCTCTTAGCCTCCTTGATGCCGCGTGACAGGTTGGCTCTAGCATTCCTCAGGCCCACCTCGTCTCCAGCTCTGAAGGCAGCATTGCGGGTCTTTAGAAGTCTGTATACTTCCCCTGTCAACCACGGTTTTTGGTTGGGCCGGACAGTGATGATCTTGGTGACTGTTACATCCTCAATGCACTTGGAGATGTAGGCAGTGACAGTCTCTGAATATTCCTGGAGGTCTGTGGTGTTGTTGTAAGTGGCAGCCTGTTTGAACATGTCCCAGTCAGTGGTGTCAAAGCAGTCTTGAAGTGCCTCTGACGACCCTTCTGGCCACACTTGAATTTGTTGTTTGACCGGTTTGTTGACTTTAACGAGGGGTCTGTATGCTGGCATTAGCATAACAGTAATGTGGTCTGAAGCACCAAGGTGGGGGAGGGGGAGGGCTTTGTAAGCTCCTCTCTGTGTGGTGTAAACAAAGTCCAGTGTGTTGTTTCCACGAGTAGGAAAGTCTATGTGTTGATGTATTTTTGGAAACACACTCTTTAGGTCTGCATGGTTGAAATCCCCAGCCAAGATGAGAAAAGCATCCGGGTGGGCTGTCTGCTGCTCACTGATGTGCTGGTAAAGTTCGTTCAGTGCCTCACTCCTGTTGTTGTTGTTGGAGCTGGGGGGGATGTATACTGCAGCAAGAATTATGGCTGTATATTCCCGCGGTAAATAGAACGGCCGGCACTTAATAATCATGAATTCCACCAGGGGTGAGCAGTGTTTGTAGACCACAACAGTATCGCGGCACCACGCATCATTAATGTAAACACAGAGTCCGCCACCGCGAGTCTTACCTCCCTCGACGAGCACTCTGTCCGCTCGATAGCATGTTAGCCGGTCAAGCTGAATGGCGCTGTCCGGAACGTTGTTGTTGAGCCATGTTTCCGTAAACACAAAAACACAACAGTCTCTTACAGTCCTCTGAGTTGAGCGTAGGAGTCGAAGATCGTCCAGTTTATTATCCAACGAGCGTACGTTAGCCAGAACCATAGTTGGAATAGCTGGCTTGTGTGGGTTAGCCGCTAGCCTAGCCCGGATACCTCCGCGCTTCCCCCTCTTCTGTTTTCTCTCACACCGCTTGTGGCGTCTCCGCTGTGGGTGAGATGCAGTAGTGGGGGTCGGTGCTGGAGTAGGCCTCCGGAGTAGATCGTGTTCCCTCAGCTCTTGTACGAGTGCTGGATTCAAAACTGTGGTATTTCCTACATCGAGCAAAAACTCACGACTGTAGGCAAGATTGCAGGTGGACGGACGCGACGAGTACGTACAAAAACACTGTGCCTTACTAGATAAAAAACACGAAAAAGAACATGAAAACATAGAAGTGTCGGGAGAGAGAGAAGCCGCTGCGTGTGCACGCGCCGCCATCTGTAAATCTTAACTGTGATCTCGGCTTATTCACTGACCTCCCTCTCACACCCTGTTGTGGTGTCATTAACTTTTGAACAGTCCTGGTGAGCTCTAGAATCTGCTTTCCTTGCTCAGTGACAACATTCATCACCTGTGATAGAGTAACCTGATTTCCATGACTCATAGCTATCATTTCAGTGCACTCCACTCGTTCATTATAGAACTCAGATGATCTACTTTTAGAGGTCCTAGCTTTACTTGGGGGCCCCTCAAGGTTCCACAAATAAGCTTCCTCCCTCACTTCAACCAGAGAGGAATGAGGATTCTCTCGTATATATCTTCGGAGCTCTCGTCTCAGGGAAAAGTCTCTGAGACCCTCCACGAATTGGTCTCTTAATGTTTTTTTCTCATCTCTGATCACGTTCGGGGTCAGTTTTGTAACTTTACCAAATGCCTGAGCTAATGCGTAAGAGAACTCACGCACATCCTCTCCCTCCTTTTGTTTACGCCCATAAAAGTCTTGGAGGAGCTGGGCACTGCTACGTTTTTCTGAAAAAGAGTCTTTCAGATAAGCCAATATGTCCTCTACTCCATCTGCATCAATGTCGCGACGAAGCCTTACTTCTTCTAACGCGTCCCCCTTTAGCAAAGACATAACAAAATCACATTCATCCTCAGGTGTGAGATTACGAGCTCTTAAAGCACGCTTTACTTCCTCTATGAAATCATCCACAGATTTCCCATCTCTTTCAGTGTTACCCGTGAATGAGCTTATGTGTCTCTCTCTGGGCACATAAACATAAGTTTTACCCACACCCCCTTGTAAAGCGTCAATAGCATCCATCGCTTTTTTGTGATTTTGTCACAGGATCTCCAACTTCTTGCGGATGTCTTCATCTTCCACATCTGACATGTTGCAAAAGTCAAGAAAATGTCAACTATCTTGTATGATTGGTGCCTACTTCAAGTTTTCCACTGTGTTCAACACTCGGCACAGCAGGTTAAATTCCGACTCCTTCCATGAGTCCAGGATCCACTTCAGCACCCAATACAAAAATCAGATCGTCGCTGGCTCCACACTGCAGATCTGGTCTTCACCACTA
The DNA here is from genome assembly GCA_007224835.1 of Danionella cerebrum. Taxonomy (NCBI): domain Eukaryota; kingdom Metazoa; phylum Chordata; class Actinopteri; order Cypriniformes; family Danionidae; genus Danionella; species Danionella cerebrum. The sequence goes on along the minus strand of SRMA01027122.1, from coordinate 18,470 downwards.
CCGTGTTTTGTTCACTCAGAGGCCACTAACACTAGACACTAAACACACACTGGCTAAATCTAATTGAGGTTGTTGGAAACCCCACTCCTGGTACCAAGTTTTGTTGCCAGCAAACAAATAAAATAACTCTGACACCACAGTCCTTTAATTTGTTGACATTTATTCAGATAAATAACAAAGAAAATAAAGATTTACTTATTCACATTAAAGTACACAGAAAAAAAAAATAAGAAACAGTGGGTTTCTCTCAGGGGAAAAATTCTCACCCTCACCACTAGCAGTCAGTATGACGCCTTGGAACACTGTCAACAACAGTCACTACTAAATTACGGTGTCAGTTACCGAGTCTAGCAATTCTTTCTTATGAAAACCCTAATCCAATAGGTTCTAAATAATATAGTGTAGTGGCCTCTTTAAATGAACAAAATCTAACAAGAACAATAAACTACATAAAACACGGTAGTGGCATTCCTATGAACACAAAATCACACACTAAATATCCATCCTTTACACATGGAAAACATGTTCTTGCATTACGTACACATCGGGAAACAATAACACACAATAAACATGAAACTTTCATGTGTTAAGATACTTCAGGAGCTCATAATCACTCACCCTTATTGCAACCATGCACTCTCGGAAATATCACGTGATCAGAACGCTCTTGGGTTTATCTCGGAAACCTAACATTCCGAAGTACAAATTTTGCATTCAGAAAAGGATGTCAGCTCTCTTTAACTCATAATTGTATGAGGACTACTGTTTTACTCACACTTCTCTTGTTTCTTAACCCGATGACTGCAGATTCACACTGTTCCTCGTGCTACCTTTCTCTGCTCACCTTCCGGATTATTTCCTAATTACGTGATGACGTAAACCGCAGGTTCACAGACTAAAATCGTCATCACTTGGTTACAAGTGGAACACACCCTGGAACAGCTGGAAGGAGAAAAGGTTAGAAGAATCCTGGGAATGGTAAATTATTTAGGGAAATATTTACTGAATTTAGCCGAGAAAACTCAAGAGAACTGCTGCAAACCCAAAATGTGTGGTTGTGGGGAGAAGAGTGACAGAAACTTTTGAGAGGATTAAAGCAGATCTAAGCGCTCCACCTGTGTCTGGACTATAATGCAGGAACAGAAACAGTCGTCAGCTGATTCTTCATCTTCGACTTGCTTGAACACGATCAGTCATGTGACACCAGTAGCATATGCTTCCAGAGCTCTCACAGAAATAGAGCGGAGATCTCCCAGATAGAGAAAGAGGCCTTGGGAATAACGTGGGCATGTGAAGGATTTCCAGATTCTTGATCGGAATAGACTTTCATATTGAAACGGATCATAAAGCCTTTGTTCCGTTATTAAACACAAAAGATCTGAATGAGCTTCTGCCTCGGATTCAGAGACTGAAAATAAGATGAATGAGATACACACACAACTCACACGCTGCAGGGAAACACATGGGGACAGCGGATGTGTTGTCGAGAGCACAGCAGAAACAACTCAATGATGCAGAGCTGGAGACAGAAATCCATCTGAATGTGAACATGTGACGTCAAGCATGCCAGCAACGGAGAAAAGATTGCTAGAAATAAAGAAATGCAAGAAAAAGAGACATTGAGGGAAATAAAAATACTGTAGTGAAGGGTGGCCAGACAAATTCAGCTTCGATTCCAGCTGTGTGTTCCATTCCAAGGAGAATTTACAGTAAAGAAAGGCCTACTGTTGAAAAGTGACAGATTTACCAAAATCACTTCAGAAAGAGATGCTACAGAAGCAGCATGTGGGGCACCTTGGCACAACTAAGTGTCGTGAAAGAGCAAAGCAGTCTGTGTGGTGGACAGGACTAAGATCACAACTCCAAAATCTGGTGGAAATTTGTCTGAGAGAAAGATCTAATAATTAGAGAGCCACTGATGCCGGGAACAGACCTTGGGAAAAGGTTGGCGCTGACTTATTTCAGTGGAATAGTCACCAGTATCTACTGGGAGTGGATTATTTTTCTTGCTACATTGAAATGACAAAACTTTCAGGAACAACTTCAGCTGCTGTGATTTGATCTTTTGACGTGAAGTTTTGCAGAACACTGGATACCGGCTGAGCTCTGGTCAGATAACGGTCCACGATTCACATCTGATTGCTTTTAGAAATTTGCTCAAGAATGTTCTTTCACTCATGTGACACAGAGCCCAAGTTTTCCAGAAAGTAATGGGGAAGCAGAGAAACAACCAAAAACTTGCTGAAAAAAGAGAGAGATCCGTATTTTTCATTCATAGATTACCGATCAACTCCACTAGCAAATAACCGACAGAGTTACTTATGGGGAGACCAATTAGATCCATCATTCCCAGAATTCCATCCTCACTTTCACCTGATTCACAGGATGTAGAATATCAGGAAAAAGCAAAGACTTAAGTTTAACAGGAGACACGCAACACTCGCTGACAAAGCTTTTCTCTGGAGATCATGTTTGGATCACAGACACAAAGGAGAAGCTGTTGATACTCCAAGATCATACCTGCTGGAAACACCTCCTGGAGAACTTCTGTGGAACCGTGAACATAGTGTCAGTACGCCGCTGGCTCCAGGGGAATCTGTAGATGCTCCAAAACAACAACAAGCATGGACGTGTTTGAAGAACAGAATCAAGCAGAACAAAATCCTGCATTAGTGTCCACTCCAGTACCAGAGAGAAGATACCAGCCAGAGAGAAACCACCAGAGTTTTAAAAGAATTTGATGCTATATGGAAGATAAAAGTGATTGTCTGACTCAAAAGAATTCTTGCTCAGCTGAAAGTCATTTTGTGTTTGAAACTATGTGAAACTGTAAGAGAATTTGTTGATTTTATAGATGTAAAGATATTAAATATCTTAGGTGTGAGTTATAGTTTAGTATGTTTAGATTACTTGTTATAAAGAGAGAGAGGTAAATTTAATTTAGAGAATTATTCTGTAACTGTTCTATTTTATACAAAAGAATAGTTTACTATTCACTAAGGGGGATGTAGTGGTATCTGTAGTAATGCTGCCCTCTGCAGGTCATCTACGGTATTGCGTGTTGATGTTTTCTGCTCAATATAAAGCTTTTCCACTTTTAATCTGAGTTGCGTAACATACAAAACTATTTATTTATTTAATCAAAAACATGTTTTCCTCTGCAATCGCTGCTCTCCGACATCTTTCAGCCGTTTAATTATCTACGGAGTATAAACTTTGTTGTAATTATTATTATTCCTATTTCATGACACCGGTCAACAGCTGATAGCAAATCTATTTAATTTCCATCTTCCTCGTTAAACTGGTTCCTCTGCCTGGAGCTCCAGCTATCCTCTGCTCTCTAGCCCCCCTCGGCTTCATTTTCTTCATTTCTTAGTTTTTATTTCATGAATAATTTATAGATTCTCCCAGTTCATCAGAATGAAATGATCTTTTAGTAGTACACGAGTGACCTTTTGTATTTCTCCACAACCCAGTGCCACACTTACTGACTCAGGTTCCAGAAGGACCATGGGAAAAACAAGCTGCTGTTTCTGACGCTTCTCTCTGTGGATCATGAGTTTGATCAGGCTCCTCCTTCCTCGAGATTAAAGAGAAAGTGAAACTAGTCTCGTTCCTTTCTTTCACACATGAGCGGAGTTTACTCGAATAATAAACATTTAGAATCGGTTTAGTTACTTCTACAGGACTTTAATCACAGAAGATGGAAATATTCCTTCTTTAACAGAGAAGAATCTTCTGTTCTTGGAGTTTGTGAAGCTTCTCTTCAGGTGAGCGGCTCAAAATCACTTCCGTGTTCACCTGCAGAACAAACTTTTTTAAAAAGCGTTTTAATATCAATAACGTGATTATCTTTATTCTGATTGTTGTTCATCATAAAGATGTGTTTCTTCTAAATGAAGATGTTTAGAGTTAGCTGTAGATTCACAGATTCGGTTTCTCTGCTAAAGCTCGAGAACAAAACGCTTTTCGCTTTTTTCAATCTGAGTTGTGTAGCAATAAACAAGTATTTATTTATTTAATCAAAAACATGTTTCCTCCGCTTTTACTGAGATACATTGCCGTCTATGAACCGCTGTCTGAGAGAATCGCTTAGGGACCGTCTGCAAAGTGCCAAACACAAAATACTTTTGCTCAGAAAATGGTTAATAACTTCATTCTAAAATTCTCCAGTATCACCAAAATCTAGCCACACTCCACTGCTGACCTCCAGAGTGTACTACAAAACTACTTTTGATAAAAAATGTATTTTGTGTTGTATGGTTATACAATTATTTCTGTCTATGTTTTTGGCTCGATCTGCTCTAGAAAGTGTGATTTCAGATCAAAAGATCTTTTTATTAATAATTTCAATGGAACTATTTTAGAACAATAAATAAAATCAAGAGAAAGTAAGTCACTGTTTCGAGTCTGATCTAAACAAAAGCAGATCTTTTGAGAGGAAGGGGTTTTCGTAATATTTTATAATTGCATCTGGATCTGGACTTTAGTTTATGAATGTTCTTGATTAAAACGAGTTTCAGATTAATCTTTTCGTCTCTTTCTCTGATCAGATTTCCCTGAGCAGCACTGACTGAATCATGGGGAACACTCTATCCACAGAGAATGAAGATAGTGCTTCACTAAACAGGTACAGTAGAGGGTTCCTCTGATCCTGATGTGGATTTGATCAAGAGTTGAAGAGTTCTCATGAGATTCTGAAGATCTCAAGTCTCTAGACCTTAATCTGATAGAAAATCTGAGGAGGGAGCTGAAGGTTGGAGTCTCCACTAGTCAAAACCTTAACCATTAGGAAAGAGAATCATAAAATCCCTCCTGAGATGAGAAGAAACCTGGAGCCACCACAAGAACCTCTGAGATACCAACAAGAGTTTTTCCACCAAGTTCTGGAAGGGGTCAAACACTGACGTGACTCATATAAGAGTAAATCAGTTCATTCGTTTTTCAAAACTATTTTTCTTTTTTGTTCTTCTTTCTCTAGTTCTTTCATCTGAACAGATTTGTGTTCCATTAGTCATTTATCTGTCACCTGAAATTGGTGAAACGCTCTTAAAATAAAATTCAAACCAGTAAAAAGGTAATAATTATGAAACAGTGAACTCAAGACAGATTCGTATGAAAGTGTTTTTCTCTTCCACAGAGAGAAACCAAACCCAGCGGCGCCCAGCTGTGTGTCTCTGAAGAGCGATTGGTCGATGATGGAACCGCCAAAATTTAATGACAGACCCCCAGCAGACGATCTGAGGTACAGCACAGAGATAAACAATCTCTTCTTAATGTCAAATCAATATAAACAATAATGTAAATGTTTTAAATGATTTATTTTAATACTAAAATGATTTCAAACACTTCTCTCTGTTTCTCTGTTATTCTGCTCTCTGTCACAGAGTGAAGTTCTTCTCTTCAGAGTCCAGCTGCAGATCCATGAAGAGCGAGCCGTCACTGAACAAACCAATGGAGTTTAAAGAAAGAAAGAGGTAGAACTGACAGAAAAACTGAAATATTCCTCAGGATCAAGTTCTGTTTTGAGACAGTCACAGTGAAACAGCTGATGATTTATGGTTATTTTAGAGAGACACAGTTTAAATAAATTAATATAAATCAGATTTTTTTGATTTTGTTAAATATTGTTTGCACGGCGGCCGAAGAAAAAGAAATGATAATAAAAATACAAACGATAAGGAAGTAGTTATAACTCTGCCATACAATGCCAGATTATGATCAAACTTCCCACGTGTGCGAAGATGCCACGCCTGAACACATTGATATAGCATCCTACAGTATCAGTTACAGCGCCACCAGGTGGTCACAGGAAATACAGCATTTAACATTGATAAGGTGCTTCTTTCACAAATGATGACATTTGTAATAAGAATATTGTTCAATACAATAATAAAACAATGTTCATTCTCATCCATAGCGCCACCTGCTGATCTGACTCTTTACTTTGTGTACATCTTCCAAATAATGGTGCTTGGTGGAAAACATTGGCCACTGAAAGGCTAAAGCGCCTGATGTGTGAGAGCCCTTTGATCGCTGCTTGCAGGCTCATCATTATTTCTCATCTTTAACGAGATGCATTTTCTAAACTAAAAATAAATGCAACGATATAAAATTGAGAAACTGCTTGAAATGAAATAAAATGATCACAAGTTTGAGTCTTTCCTGTGACATTAGTTTGTTATAGAGTCAGAGATATTTTTATTGTTCGTTACTTTATTTTACAGCGACAAGCTACAAACTTGCTTCAGATCAAACCTGCTGAAGAAGTTTGAGAGTCTGTCTGAAGGAACCGGGATCAGAGGAAACCCAACGCTCCTGAAGGAGATCTACACAGAGCTCTACATCACAGAGAGTGAACGTGGAGAGATCAATAATGAGCACGAGGTGAGACAGATTGAGACTCAATCCAGGAGAGCAGCAGCAGAGGACACAGCCATCAACTGCTCCGACATCTTCAGAGCTTTACCTGGATGAGACGAAGCTCCGATCAGAGCTGTGCTGACAAAGGGAGTCGCTGGCATTGGAAAAACCGTCTCTGTGCAGAAGTTCATCGTGGACTGGGCTGAAGGGAAGGAGAATCAGGACGTCCAGCTCATATTTCCACTTCCTTTCAGAGAGCTCAACCTGATGAAGGGGAGAGAGCTCAGTCTTTCAGATCTGCTGCAGATCTTTTTCCCTCAATCTAAAGAGATGAACATCTCCAGCGATGGATCTGGAGTCCTGTTCATCTTTGATGGTCTGGATGAGTGTCGTCTGTCTCTGAACTTTGAGAGCGATCGGAGAGCGTGGAACATCTCTGAATCAGCCTCGGTGGAGGTGCTGCTGATGAAGCTGATTTCAGGAGATCTGCTGCCCTCTGCTCTCATCTGGATCACCTCCAGACCAGCAGCAGCTGATCTCATTCCCTCTGAGTGTGTCCATCGAGTGACAGAGGTGCGAGGCTTCACCAACCCTCAGAAGGAGCAGTACTTCAGGAAGAGAATCAGAGATCAGGGATTAGCTGAAAGAATCATCTCACACCTGAAGTCCTCCAGGAGCCTCCACATCATGTGCCACATCCCAGTCTTCTGCTGGATCTCAGCCACTGTCCTGGAGAAGATGATGAGTCCAGCAGAGAGTGGAGAGATCCCCAAGACTCTGACTCAGATGTACACACACTTCCTGATCATCCAGACCAGCATCCGACATGAGAAGCACTATGAGAAGAGCCTCGAAGATGAAGAGATGATCCTCAAACTGGGGAAACTGGCTTTTGAGCAGCTCGAGAGAGGAAACCTGATCTTCTACGAGGAAGATCTGAGAGAGTGTGGCATAGATGTGACAGAAGCATCCGTTTACTCAGGATTGTGCACTCAGATCTTCAGAGAGGAGCTCGGCTGGTATCAGGGGAAAGTCTTCTGCTTCATTCATCTCAGCATTCAGGAACATCTAGCAGCTCTTCATGCTCATCAGTCCTTCACCAGAGACAGAACTATTGTGCTTAAGAAATCAAAACAAAACATAATTCAGTATATCAGGAAGTTTTTTAATCCTGATTCATTATCAGAGCTGCATCAGAGAGCTGTGGATGAAGCTCTGGAGAGTAAGAATGGACATCTGGATCTGTTCCTGCGGTTTCTTCTGGGTCTTTCATTGGAGTCCACCCAGACTCTCTTAAGAGCTCTACTGACACAGACAGGAAGCTGCTCCTTTAACAAACAGGAAACAGTTGGGTTCATCCAGCAGAAGATCAGGGAGGTTGACTCTCCAGAGAGATCCATCAATCTCTTTCACTGTTTGAATGAACTGGGAGATGATTCCCTGATGAAGGAGATCCAGGATTATCTGAGATCTGGAGAAATACAGAGAACCAAACTCTCCTCTTCACAGTGGTCAGCTCTGGTTTATGTTCTGCTCACATCAGAGAAGAAGATGGAGACGTTTGATCTGAAGCAGTTTATTGGAGCTGGATCTTCAGCAGATGAAGTTCTTCAGAAGCTGCTGCCGGTGGTTAAAGAATCCAGATCAGTTCAGTAAGTCGCTCTGAAAACAATCTGATGAAACCTGATCAGAACAGAAAGAGCTGCAGAGTCTTTAAATAATTCTCTCTTTTTTAATTCTCTCCACTCAATGTTTGATCTTCTACCTTTTCAAATATTTGATGCTTTGGACATTCCCAGCTGTAGATCCTGAACTGAGAGACTGAAGAGCTGCTTCTTCTCTACAGGTTGAGATGGTGTTGTGTCTCAGATGAAGGTTGTGCAGCTCTGGCTTCAGCTCTGAGATCGAACCCCTCACACCTGAGAGAACTGGATCTGACTGAAAATAAAGATCTCAGAGATTCAGGAGTGAAGCTGCTCTCTGATGTTCTGAAGGATCCTCGCTGTGAACTGGAGAAACTGAGGTGAGATCGATTTAAATCAACATCTTCAATCTCCTTCAGATTGTTTCAACATTTTTAATTAAATAAAGAAACTGTTGAATAAAAAAATAAAGTCAGGGGTTAAAGATGTTTTAAACTCGTGGTAAACACTTTCCATTTCTTTTGTTTAGTAATTACAAATTAAAGTAAATAAAACGTAAATAAAAAAGAGGTTTTGAGAGATGAAAAGCAGTTTTGAACGGAAATGAAGAACTGCAAATAAAAATCACATATTTTGATCTGTGTTTCAATCGACTTTTGCGTTTGTGATTCAGTTTTTTGTTAGTGCTTCTGTCTTTTGTTCGTTTGGTTCTTTGTTTGACCCCCATTTTCCACGGAGGGAGGGGGGGGGGGGATATAAGAGAATAGATCCGCCCACGAAGCTACGTCATCAGCCAGAGATGAGCTGAGCCACAGTAGCAGGCAGCTCAACATGACGGAACAGCAAAGAGTCAGCATCAAGAATTTATTCAACATTTAACCTTTATCTGTTCAAACAAATTCACGGATTATTTGATTTCACACGTTTTTATATTTGACACGTGTAAGTTGCTGGTTAGCAGGTTTTAAATAAAATGAATAAAAGTCATGTTAGGTGTTTTGTTTTAATACATTTATTAGAATTGCTCCTGACTAACGATGATCGTCCCATCTCACAACCTTTAGAAACTTAAAAACTTTACGAGAACATTTACGAACTTAACTAACGAAATAAAAAACCTTCTGAGTTTATTCTGAATCAGCTCGAATGTCTTCTGATTAACCCGACCTTGTAACAAACTACTTTTTGTGTTTACTCCCTAACTGTACGTCTCTTTGGATAAAAACATCTGCTAAATACGTAAATGTGATGTAGTCGATTAAATTTCACGACCCCTAGCTCGTAAGATGTGATGAGCACATGGAGGAAGTATAAAGGAAGTAAATTCATTCTAATGCAAGTGAACAAATCCACAACACAAACTCAGGTGACACTAGAATTTATTAACTCTAAACCACAACAAACAGAATTAAGAACAACTCTGTAAATAACCGTGACCTGGGGTATGTTTTCAAATCGTCCATAACACCACCACCTCCTCCAAGAGGCTTCCCGTCGAGCATGGGTGGATGTAGGAGGAGAGGGGTTGCAGGACCACATCACTTTCTCTGCTGATGATTCTGACTGGAACGTGTTCGTCTCCATCAACAGAAACCTGTGCAGAGACATAGAAAGAAATAACATTTAAGTCGTGTTTTTCCCTCCAGATATTAGAAATACAATATGCAAATTTGGTAATAAAGTATCTACAAAATGCAGAGTAATATTCATTTTGGAGAGATTCACTTACATTATCCAAGGAGTTCACAAAGATAAACATAGTTGTAGTTTGTCACAGAAATCATCTTGAACCATTCGTCGAAGCTCTGGAATCTGTTCAGTAACAAACATCGAAATTAATTTGTTACAAACGGTGAGCGGCTGATTTTTATTTGCAGCTCTTCATTTCCGTTTGCAAAACTGCTTTTCGTCTCTCGAAACTTCTTTTTGTATTTACTTTTTCATTTACGGTTCTTCAAAACTTTGTTTTGTGTTTGCAAACTTTTGACCACTTTTATTCCAAAGTTCTATTGTATTTTCATTTATTCATTTTCCAACCGGTTTTTCCCTTTTGGGGTCACAGGGGTCTGCACACATTGGATGAGAGGCGGGGTACACCCTGGACAGGTCGCCAGTCGATCGCAGGCCTATTTTATTTTATTTTTGTTTATTTACATTTCTCCATTTTATTTCACTCTCTTTTTCATCTTTTCCTTGGTTCTTCATTTTTTACTTGCAAATGGTCCATAAATGTTAATTAGTTATGCGCTAATTTTTTCATATTTACTCTTTAAAAGTTATATTTCTATCTGTGTTCATTAATCTGGAAGGTCTCTCTCAAATAAATAAAGATTGTAAAACTTGTTAAGGGCAATCGTGGAAATGAACTTCTGTTCCTTCGGCAGAGTCTTGTTTTCGAGAGCCAGTCATCCTCCCGTGTCCCTCTGTAGAAAGCTGGCTGCTCTCTTTCCCCAGAGACTAAGTGTTTCCCCAGCTGAGATCTCAGGAGAGTATGAGGGAGACCACGGAGATAGGTTCCTCATGACTTTTACAGAAGAGGGAGAGAGACAAGAAGGTTCAGTGAGAGTTCTCTACAGCTGTTCTGTCCAAATTCACCTCCTGCCCAATATCAAAGATAGCGCCCCCACTGGCAGAATCAGGGCTCTGCGACCACAAACAGTACCCAAACACTTGAAGTCTCCCACAAACTCCTGGAAGATATTCCCAGCTGTAGATCCTGAACTGAGAGACTGAAGAGCTGCTTCTTCTCTACAGGTTGAGATCTTGTTGTGTCTCAGCTGAAGGTTGTGCAGCTCTGGCTTCAGCTCTGAGATCGAACCCCTCACACCTGAGAGAACTGGATCTGTCTGAAAATAAAGATCTCAGAGATTCAGGAGTGAAGCTGCTCTCTGATGGTCTGAAGGATCCTCGCTGTGAACTGGAGAAACTGAGGTGAGATCGATTTAAATCAACATCTTCAATCTCCTCCTTCAGATTGTTTCAACATTTTTAACTAAATAATGAAACTAACTAAAGATAAAATAAAGTCAGAGGTTAAATATGTTTTAATCTTTTGTTAAATATTCTCTATTTCTTTTGTTTAAAAATTACAAATTAAACCCAAACGCTGCTTTCTCTGTGTCTGAATGTGAAAGTTCTGGTTGTATTTTATTTTTGTTTATTTTCATTTCTCAATTATATCTCACTCTCTTTTTCCTCTTTTTTTGTTTCTTAATTCTTTACCTGCAAATGGTCCATAAATGTTTATTAGCTATGCGCTAACTTTATCATGTTTACACTTTAAAAGTTTTATTTATATTTGTGTTCATTAATCAGCTGTAGATCCTGAACTGAGAGACTGAAGAGCTGCTTCTTCTCTACAGGTTGAGATCTTGTTGTGTCTCAGATGAAGGTTGTGCAGTTCTGGCTTCAGCTCTGAGATCGAACCCCTCACACCTGAGAGAACTGGATCTGTCATGGAATGATGATCTCAGAGATTCAGGAGTGAAGCTGCTCTCTGATGTTCTGAAGGATCCTCGCTGTGAACTGGAGAAACTCTGGTGAGCTTCGGTGGATTTTAACTTTTCTCTTTTATATTTTAATATTATTGGAAATGAACTTAAGAACTTCTCCCGTAATAACTATAGGATCATCGTGAGGGAAATAATAAAACATTATCAGAATATTTTACAGAGCTCTGACATGTTTTAATCTTCTAAATGAAGTGGAGATAATATTTTACAGAAGTAAAGATTTCTTACCTGAAACGATTGTCTTGAAGTGAGGAGCTCCAACAATGTTCTGGAGATGGTTTTGTTCCTCAGACTGGAGCCGTGGATCATGTGATGGATCAGTCTCTGATCAAGAAGCTGTTTCTTCTCAGATTTTTTTACTCTACACTGAATTTAAAAATGAACTGAATTAAATCAAATGTTTTAACAGGAATATTTAGCTTTAAACTTGTGATAATCACATTTAGTTTTCATTGTTTGTGTCGGAAAATCTGCTTGTTTTCCACCCAGGATCAATGATAGGACGGAGACGGAACAATTACAGCATTTTATCAAACAGCCAAAATATACACAGCCATATATAAGTGAAGGAGATATCAGAACTCTGGTTTGATAACAGAACACAAATTCCTCACCCCGTAACTGCTCCTGGAGGGTACCGCCCTTGATCCTCGACAGCCTATCAGAGGGTTTCTGGTATCTGTGATGAGCTGAAGGTTGATGAGGCTGGGTGCAGTTTCAGTTTTATCTCCGGCCACAGATAAATGCTCCCTCCCCAGCATTCTCACCATGACATGTTTCTGTTTCTAATCACCACACAATGTTCTCCAGCTCTAGTCATTGCTACATTCTCAATAGCATTAACACATCAGATGAACTCCAGGAGGAGCAAGTGTGAACCTTTGTTCCTCACACCAGTAAACTTTATTCCAGGCGGATTAGAACCTTATTAAATACCAACAATAATTATATAACGGTATAAAACACATCAAATACATCATGATCTAATGCCTACATTAACATCTAACTAAATATTTAATAAATATATCAATTATTACTGAATCACGACCTAAATACATATTATTATTATTATTCATCATTTACTAAACTTATACCAAACAACAAGAATCTTCTGCTGCTGTAAGAAACATTTTAATCTGACCCTGGATTAAATCTCTGATCCTGAACAATAAAGTCAGGGGTTAAAGATGTTTTAAACTTGTGGTAAACACTTTCCATTTCTTTTGTTTAGTAATTACAAATTAAAGTAAATAAAACGTAAATAAAAAAGAGGTTTTGAGAGATGAAAAGCAGTTTTGAACGGAAATGAAGAACTGCAAATAAAAATCACATATTTTGATCTGTGTTTCAATCGACTTTTGCGTTTGTGATTCAGTTTTTTGTTAGTGCTTCTGTCTTTTGTTCGTTTGGTTCTTTGTTTGACCCCCATTTTCCACGGAGGGAGGGGGGGGGGGGATATAAGAGAATAGATCCGCCCACGAAGCTACGTCATCAGCCAGAGATGAGCTGAGCCACAGTAGCAGGCAGCTCAACATGACGGAACAGCAAAGAGTCAACATCAAGAAATAATTCAACATTTAACCTTTATCTGTTCAAACAAATTCACGGATTATTTTATTTCACACGTTTTTATATTTGACACGTGTAAGTTGCTGGTTAGCAGGTTTTAAATATAATGAATAAAAGTCATGTTAGGTGTTTTGTTTTAATACATTTATTAGAATTGCTCCTGACTAACAATGATCGTCCCATCTCACAACCTTTAGAAACTTAAAAACTTTACGAGAACATTTACGAACTTAACTAACGAAATAAAAAACCTTCTGAGTTTATTCTGAATCAGCTCGAATGTCTTCTGATTAACCCGACCTTGTAACAAACTACTTTTTGTGTTTACTCCCTAACTGTACGTCTCTTTGGATAAAAACATCTGCTAAATACGTAAATGTGATGTAGTCGATTAAATTTCACGACCCCTAGCTCGTAAGATGTGATGAGCACATGGAGGAAGTATAAAGGAAGTAAATTCATTCTAATGCAAGTGAACAAATCCACAACACAAACTCAGGTGACACTAGAATTTATTAACTCTAAACCATAACAAACAGAATTAAGAACAACTCTGTAAATAACCGTGACCTGGGGTATGTTTTCAAATCGTCCATAACACCACCACCTCCTCCAAGAGGCTTCCCGTCGAGCATGGGTGGATGTAGGAGGAGAGGGGCTGCAGGACCACATCACTTTCTCTGCTGATGATTCTGACTGGAACGTGTTCGTCTCCATCAACAGAAACCTGTGCAGAGACATAGAAAGAAATAACATTTAAGTCATGTTTTTCCCTCCAGATATTAGAAATACAATATGTAAATTTGGTAATAAAGTATCTACAAAATACAGAGTAATATTCATTTTGGAGAGATTCACTTACATTATCCAAGGAGTTCACAAAGCCAAACATAGTTGTAGTTTGTCACAGAAATCATCTTGAACCATTCGTCGAAGCTCTGGAATCTGTTCAGTAACAAACATCGAAATTAATTTGTTACAAACGGTGAGCGGCTGATTTTTATTTGCAGCTCTTCATTTCCGTTTGCAAAACTGCTTTTTGTCTCTCGAAACTTCTTTTTGTATTTACTTTTTCATTTACGGTTCTTCAAAACTTTGTTTTGTGTTTGCAAACTTTTGACTCCACTTTTATTCCAAAGTTCTATTGTATTTTCATTTATTCATTTTCCAACCGGTTTTTCCCTTTTGGGGTCACAGGGGTCTGCACACATTGGATGAGAGGCGGGGTACACCCTGGACAGGTCGCCAGTCGATCGCAGGCCTATTTTATTTTATTTTTGTTTATTTACATTTCTCCATTTTATTTCACTCTCTTTTTCATCTTTTCCTTGGTTCTTCATTTTTTACTTGCAAATGGTCCATAAATGTTAATTAGTTATGCGCTAATTTTTTCATATTTACTCTTTAAAAGTTATATTTCTATCTGTTCATTAATCTGGACGGTCTCTCAAATAAATAAAGATTGTAAAACTTGTTAAGGGCAATCGTGGAAATGAACTTCTGTTCCTTCGGCAGAGTCTTGTTTTCGAGAGCCAGTCATCCTCCCGTGTCCCTCTGTAGAAAGCTGGCTGCTCTCTTTCCCCAGAGACTAAGTGTTTCCCCAGCTGAGATCTCAGGAGAGTATGAGGGAGACCACGGAGATAGGTTCCTCATGACTTTTACAGAAGAGGGAGAGAGACAAGAAGGTTCAGTGAGAGTTCTCTACAGCTGTTCTGTCCAAATTCACCTCCTGCCCAATATCAAAGATAGCGCCCCCACTGGCAGAATCAGGGCTCTGCGACCACACACAGTACCCAAACACTTGAAGTCTCCCACAAACTCCTGGAAGATATTCCCAGCTGTAGATCCTGAACTGAGAGACTGAAGAGCTGCTTCTTCTCTACAGGTTGAGATCTTGTTGTGTCTCAGCTGAAGGTTGTGCAGCTCTGGCTTCAGCTCTGAGATCGAACCCCTCACACCTGAGAGAACTGGATCTGACTGATAATAAAGATCTCAGAGATTCAGGAGTGAAGCTGCTCTCTGATGGTCTGAAGGATCCTCGCTGTGAACTGGAGAAACTGAGGTGAGATCGATTTAAATCAACATCTTCAATCTCCTCCTTCAGATTGTTTCAACATTTTTAACTAAATAATGAAACTAACTAAAGATAAAATAAAGTCAGAGGTTAAATATGTTTTAATCTTTTGTTAAATATTCTCTATTTCTTTTGTTTAAAAATTACAAATTAAACCCAAACGCTGCTTTCTCTGTGTCTGAATGTGAAAGTTCTGGTTGTATTTTATTTTTGTTTATTTTCATTTCTCAATTATATCTCACTCTCTTTTTCTTCTTTTTTTTGTTTCTTAATTCTTTACCTGCAAATGGTCCATAAATGTTTATTAGCTATGCGCTAACTTTATCATGTTTACACTTTAAAAGTTTTATTTATATTTGTGTTCATTAATCAGCTGTAGATCCTGAACTGAGAGACTGAAGAGCTGCTT